>DF239778.1:0-152442 GCA_000507305.1 Breviolum minutum Mf 1.05b.01
CTTTTCAGTTTGTTTGTTTGTTTGTTTGTTGGTTCGTTCGTTCGTTCGTTCGTTCGTTCGTTCGTTCGTTTGTTCGTTCATTTTGTTCGTTCGTTTGTTCGTATGTTTCGTTCGTTCGTTCGTTCGTTCCTTCGTTGGCGTTCTGCACTTCAAAAAGATGCATGGCATGCATGATGCCCACTTCATCAAAAGGCATTTTTGGTTTGTGCTTGACGAAACTGCTTTGAGTGGGCGTAAACCTTAAAACCAATCAAACACAGTTCAAAATCGTGGACTTTGACTTTTGTGCGGGAGTGTCCAACTTAGTTAGAAACCTTCCTGACGATGATCCAAGGAACAGATCCTGCAAGGGAAACGAGGGATTGTAGGGAGGTGCAAAGGAAGGCTTGCAGAATTTTGGGTTCTAGTGTTTGAAGGGTGTTCATTTTTCACATTTTCTCACGTGATGGATCTTCCACTTGTGGATGTGCTTCCGTACTGCCTGGCTCAGCTTGTAGCGTTCGAAGAATTGGACCACAACATTTGAGAAATGAGATTTCAAAGAGTTGCAACTTTTGATACAAGGGTACGGTGCCGCACAGACACCTATTTTAATCCTGGCGAATTGGAAGGACATGATACATCAATACCCATTATACACATGTGCAATTTGATGCTGCGGAAATTTCTAGCACAATACTTCATACATGTTTGCAAAAAACATATTGTCAAGAAAATGACGGATGATGGTGAACCGCAGCCCGCCGAAACGTCAGCAAGGCGAGATCGTCCTTCCCGCAGGACGGCAGAATCAGGGCCAAACGGCTTGCCAGTGTTTTGTCGTTCGCGGCATTTCAGCCGTTCTGCGAATGTCTATTCCGTACCTTTGTGGGACTTCACATCACGGTGGTTGCCAGATGAGTTGAAACAATATGAAACTACTCGGGCTCGAAGCTCCTTTGCGCCGGAAAAACGCTCAGAGACCAAGGTGGACACTGGAATGGATGGAGAAGCTGAAGGAGAGGAAGATGAAGGAGGAGATTCTCCTGATGCTCCAAGCGATAGCGAGCAAAGTGAGATTGCTTGGGAAGGTCCACTGGGTGGAGCCAGCAGAGCTTGGTTTCGTGGTGCTGTGGATACGGCTCTTGTATTGCTCAGGAGGTTGCAGGTTCCTGGGGATGCTGGTGCTACATATGCTCTTGGGGTGTCAGCTGCATTGATATCTCCCGAGACAGTTGCAGAAGGTGCCGACTCTTCCATGGACAAACGCCTGGCCCAGATCATTCGCACACAGGAACCCCAATGGGCCGTCTGTGCCTTGCGTAGCGGACATTTTGCAGGTGCCATTTTCAAAGGAAAAGAGGCGGTGGTTCACAAAGCCATTCATAGATACACTGTCCGTGCCAAGGCTGGAGGATCTCAGAGTGCAGCTGATAGTGGCAAAAAAATCAAAAGTGTGGGTTCCTCTTTGCGCCGGTATGGGGAACAACGCCTGGCTGAGGAGATCAAAGAATTGTTGACAGAGAAGTGGGCTGATCAGCTGGCTGACTGTGAACTGATCTTGGTTTCGGTTTCCAAGAGAATGAAGTCCACCTTGCTTGGCACCGAGAAGGATCCATTTCTTCCGGCGACCCACCGAATTCGCAAATTGCCCTTCATGATTGGAAAGCCTACCTTTGAAGCTGTCCAGTCAGCCTACCTTCGTGCAGCCAGTGTCGTTTTTTGTGAGGAAAGAATTGCGGACCAGATCGCTGCCCGTTTCAAGCCAGCAAAGGTTGAAACGGTAGAAACTCAGCCAGATCCAAAAGTGAAACCAGAAAGACCGGAAGCTCAGGAAGAAGTCCCGGAAGCCGTGAAATATTGCGAAGAGGAAGATTCCCTTTTTACAGCCTTACACGTTGCTTCCCAGTTGGATGATGTTGATGCAATCATGGAAGAGTTAGATAAAGGTGCCAATCCAGGGGCTCGTGATGGAAAGGGCCGGGTGCCCTATTATTTATGCACAACTCAAGCAGCTCGAGAGGCTTTCCGCCGATGGCGAGGGGCCAATGAAGATGCCTGGGATTGGACTGCCGCCCAGATTCCTGAAGGCATCAACGATGAAACTGAGCAGAGAAAACGGGAAAAGGAGAAGGAAAAACGAAAGAGGCAGAAGGAGAAGCAAAAGGTAAACAAAGCCAAGATGAAGGAGGAAGAAGAAGAAAGAGTGAGAAAGGAGGAAGAAGAACGGAAGATGTTGGAAGAAGCTCAAGCCAAATGTGACAAATGTAAGAAACCATTAGTGGCCAAACCTTTCGAAAGGCTGAATTATTTGTATTGTTCTTCTGACTGTGTTAATGCTCATCGCCGTGACTTGCAAGCTGAAGCAGCTTTGAAGAGACTTGGTGGGTGAGAAGGGCAGTTTGGTGGCTGCACTGAACATAAGTCCCTGAAAATGGACATGTCAGATTGATTCTTAATATCTCTCCATATCCATGTGTTTGACGTTGCAGCGGAGGACGGACAGGCAAAGCACTTGTGGTTGATCACGCACAGTGCTAGGACTCATTTTCCAAAGTTGTAGGATACTGGCAAGGTGCTCACTGCTTGTGTGATGCGCTCGGGAGTCTTTAGGGATGCCTGGAAAAAAAGAGTCGAGCCGCGCCAGCCACGCTATTGTAGTAGCTTGCTGATTGGTCCGATCCTTTCGCCTGACTTTTGGGAGCTTTGGTCAACGCTAAATTGCATTTGCCACCAGCTGATGAAAGAATGAAATCTGGATGATTGTGTTTTGCTTTGGCTTTGGACTTTCATACTTTGCCCACAGATTGTGTAGCTCAAAGCATGTTAGGTTCCCCCCGGGCGACCTGCCCGGTTCCGCTGACATGGATCTCTTCCTTTGCAGTTTCCTTTCATGTCTAGTTGTGACCTCAGTCGATGGAGGTTTGTTGCATGGCTCGCTCCTGGTGCCTCTTATTTCCACCTGAGGTGCTAGCCGTGACTCATGACGCGCAAGCTCAGGTCCAGATGGACGGCCCCTTGGGTGGCATTAGGAAGTGTGGCAATGTCGAGGAACTTTACGGAACATGAGTCATGAGTGCATACTTTGATTTTTTTCTCTTCTCGATTTCGCTGCGATTGTCCCACACATGGCACAGTTGATGTCTTTGAAGTCTTGAGGCAGCATCTCTTTGCCCACAAGCTACAGGTTTGGTACTCTGGTGGTAGTGGTGGCAAATCTGTTACCTGTGAAACCTAGGGGTTTTCATTGTAGTCAGTGCATCCTGACCAACACCGATTCATTTGGTCAGGCATGGTCTTCATCAGCTCAAGGAGGCGAATTTATTGCAACTGTGGATGATTCATATTTTCCCGTAAATCATGTCATGTTTCCTGTATATCAGCCAGCCGTAACAAACGAACAAAAAAAAGACTCGTTCCAACCATGCGAGGCCTTCACATTGGCTGAGGCCGCCTATCAGCAGCAACGTCGAATCCCAGTGCACCACAGGAAGTCGCGGAGATGGGCGAGGATACATCGAAGGAAGCGAAATAAGACACCCAAGAATCAGCAGATCTTCTTGGAAAACATGAGGCTGTATGAAGGGATGCCTCTTTCGGGGGATGAATGGAATACAAATGACACAGCTCCATCTCTTTCAGACAAGAAAGCTGCAGCTTTGGCTGCTGGAAAAACAGCCGCAGAAGAGGCAAAAGCGGCTTCAAAGGCGTTGAAAGCAGTCTTTGCGGCGGCTGGTGATGCTGCATTCCAGTCTGCCACTGCTGCAGGGTTTCAAAACAGCTTGGCAGCAACGTTGGCGGCAGAAAGTGCAGGCCTCGCGGTGGGCCTCATGCCTTTCTTGTCGAATCACACCAAAGCTGCTGCAGATGCAGCTGTTGCAGCTGCCATGAAATATGGCATGCAAGAACAGCAGGCCTTTGTTGCGGGCGCCTCGGCAGCTGGCAAGGCCGCATCGAGCACAGTTGCTGAAGATGCAGATATATCGAGTATTGCAGCAACTGCTGCGGCAGCAGCAGCGGAGTTTGCCAACAGCAGCGGTCTTCCAAACGAAGACGTTGCCACAGCAGCTGCCCGAGCTGCTGCTGTGGCAGCAGCTGAACGTGCTGGATTTGAAGGCATGAGTATCGTTGAGGTTCGGAATTTGATCCGCCAAGCAGCAGTAGCTGCGTATCAGACAGCCTCGAACCTGTATATCTTTCACTTGCCATCTACAACTACTGAACTCCCACTTCTTGACGAAGAAATCTTGTACTCACGAGATCAGAAATCAGCCAGCATTCAGGCAATCAAAGATATGACCCAGACCGCGGGCAAAGAGTTTGTTGGCATTCTTCCAAAAGTGAATCTGAGCACCCTTCTGAAGTCACAAAACTTGATCAAGACAGTGCCTGGACCACCTGGTGCCCTGATCACAAGTCTCTTTGGTGAACCTGGGCCCATAGGACCCCGGGGAGCTACTGGTCCAATAGGACCTGCAGGTCCTGAAGGTCCTGCTGGTGCTGCAGCGATTGGTCCTCCTGGAGAGTTGGGTCCAGATGGCCCACATGGACCTCTTGGACCTCATGGCAACCCAGGTCCTCGAGGCCAGGTGTGTTGGAACTTTCTGTCGCAGTCCTGAGTTTTGATTGAACATCGACATGGATATCCACATATAACATCATATAACATATAAAAACACACAATTGGTACAGTATCGATTTTTTTTGTGACTCTTTTTTATTTACCGGGTATATTCAGAGGTGAACTTTTACAACATGTTTTGATGAGTCCCATCAGACAGTCCCAAGTCTAGACAACTGTGAGCAGCTGCCTTCAGGAGTTGCAGGGCCTGAAGGTCCTGTTGGTGGTCCACCTGAAGAGACGCAAGTCTGGAACCACATCCTGGAGTCTTGGATGTCGAATTGTCATGGGATTTTTTATGGAACAACTTTTTTTTTGGAAACATCGGTTACGACGGGTTTTACATGGGAACATCCATGACTTGTCTTTATTCAATAGGCGATTGTTGTGAGATTTGTGTTTTTTTCCATGATGTCACTATAGATGACCTGGCTTTCAGAAAAGCATGTACACCTGCATGATCCACTACGTGAAGCATCCCAAGGACTACTACAAAGAAGTCCTGAAGAACATGTCGGCCACCAACGGGAGGCTCATACCAGCAGTTGCATGAAAGAAACCAATGGACATGTACAAGGGGGGAATGGAAGGAAGGTGAAATACCTTGAACATGTCAGGAGAGCTCGGGCTGTCAACAAGGACTTGTCCTTGATGAATCAGCAGGCGAAGCTTATAGCTTGACGTGATTTCCATCCATCGAATTTTGCATGTCAAGAGGCTGCCCTCTTCCAAGCTCGTCACAATGGCATCCGGGGTGGATACTTCGCTTGCAAGAAGACAGAGAGAGAAGTGTGCAGATCATACAGGGCTGCATGGGGATTCAAGAGGCCTCAAGGTATATCAAACAAGATCTTTTTATTGTTTGCAGAGAATTCCTGCGTCCGTGTCGAGGAGCCATGCATATACATGCTTACCTCTTGCGCTCCTATGCTCGTGTGGCTTCTTCTCTGCATGACACTCAGAATGTCAAGACAATTCCACCAATCAAGTATGACTCATCGCGAAAACCAACATGGCAATTGCAATGGAACATCACCATTTTTTATTTGGAGATACATCTTCAAATGGTGTTTTTTTCCAGTGTCATGTTGGTTTTGGGGGAGGGTTACATATCAAAAAAAAAGCCACTCCCTTTAAGAAGCCCAGTTTGTTGCGCTTTGCAACTTCCTGAGGTCTCAAGCAACTCGGTTGGACGAGAGCGTCTCGGAGATGGTTTCTCATCCAACACCGAGGTCGTCGGGACGGTCGCTACGACGGATGCTGGCATGACTCACATCATTCTGTGATGACAAGCGGCATTTTTTGGTACCACTTTCTGCTTCCCGAAATCTTTTTCAACCATAAATCTGTGTGAAATCTTTGCCAGGCAGGGACTGAGAGATGCTGAAAGATTGCTCCCTGTGGTGCAACTCAACTGCATGGAAAGAAATAGACGTACAGTACTGTTGCATAGAAGTAATTCTACATGAATGTCAATTCTGTATTAGTAACTAGTACATTCCAGTTGTGGACGAGCACAGCTCAAACATGCCTGTGCTGCTATTAAGGCAGGCCCAACACAACATGATCCAACAGACAGAAACTGCCCTCTCACGGGGCTGGCACCCGGCATCATTGATGGAGAAAGGACATGGGACCATTGTGGCTAAGCAGCAGAAAGCTGATGCACTTGGGACACTGGGACCAATGCTGGAGAAAGATGGCCCTGAGGCAAAAGTGTCTTTGGTGTTGATGAGCCTTTGGTGGTCCTGAACTCAGAGATTTGTTTGGACATAAGTTCACCTTACAACATCAGCGCTGAGGCTCATGTTCGAGTCCAACTGAGAGACCTTTCAGACTTGCACCTTTTCACATACTTGCCTTGAATGATGGCGGTAAAAGAAGGTGTTTCAGAAAAGCATGTTGCAATCATTTGCGCTCAAAGGCCGCACAGAATGCCCAAGTGAAAATGATATGCACTTCATGTGACATTTGATTCTCCTGTCTCCGAATCTTGTGCCTAAAAGAATCTCTGCGCAGTTGTTCACTTCCTCAAAGCCCACAGCGCGTATGTTGTTTTTCCCCATACCTCGGGTTGTGCAGACTCCATGCCGAAGACGCATATGGGCAATCGGCTTAGCGTTGATAGGCAATTGATGGGATAGAATGCAGATTGGAATGGATACAGGTAGATTAGCCAGCTTTTGTATCGACTGCTTGTTTTCAGCTCAGGATGGGCCAAGCGGAGTATTGACAAGGTGTCTCAACTGAGAAAGAATTTGGTCCAGCGTCCAAAGTTACTTTTCTAAGTTGCAAGTATGTGTGTTGTTTGCTTGACTGTTTGCCAATCAGCTGCTAGGAGAAGCAGAAGCAGGACGAAGTGAAACGAAAAAAGGAGGAGGAGGAGTACATGAACGAGATGATGAAGCAGCAGCAAGCGTTGCTTGTTAGTGCTTCAGGGAGTGGTGAAGGGGGATGGCTCGATAAGATCCTGCCGGGATTGGTGACGACGACTGAACTCCAGTCTCATGATCCGAAGAAGTTTTTGTCACGTGAACCTGAGGACATTTCCTGTGCCTTTCCCTTGTCACCCTGTCTTCCCTAAAACAATTGAAAGAGGATGCGACAGGTTTTCTAGTTTTATTTCTGTTTCATCCGACTCTCATTCCCCGTTTTCTGATTGTTCTTTTCATTCTATTCCGATTCAGGATTTAACTTCATCACCTTCCTTTGTACAGAACGGTTTTATAATACAACCGGCAGGATGAAAAGAAGTGTGTGCGCCACAAAAATATATGTTTATGATATTAGAGGGATTGAGGTATGGTATTGGCAAATTGTAGCTAGAAAAAGCAAAAACAGCATTGATGGAATGTTTGGAAGCCTTGTGTGATATTGTCAGTAGTCAGGTTTCCTCTTCTTCGGAAGCCTTGGAGTCTATTGAAAAAATCAACATTCGGGAGGGGGTTGGGGCCATCATAGCAGGGGTTTGGAGCCCCAAGTAATTTCAGCCTTTCGTTCACTGTACCTGCCCTCAAGTCCTTTGACCCTTCCCAAGGATGATGCAGCAAATGGCTTCAATGGGATGGATGGGGTCTGAATGGGATGGCTATGATGGTTGGGATGGCAGCTATGATGGCTATGGCCCTGGCTATGATGGGCCCAACATGGGCATGGGCGGTAGCATGGGCAGCATGGGTGGTGGTAGCATGGGCGGTGGCGCATGCAGTGGTTGTCCTCCCATGGGACCTGGCTCTGGAACTGGGAATCAATCTGCTCCATCACGTCCACCAGGCAAGCTCGGAGAAGCTGTTTGTTTAAACGCTGCTGTTTTTGATGAGAAGACTTCAACTTTCAACTTCAGGATTCATTAATTGAACTTACTGTCAGTTTGATGTAACCTCTATATCTATATATATGTTATATGACTATACGTACATGTATATGCAATATCCCTGCATACTGATGCTTTACATGTATAGTATAGGTTGCCAAAGTATGAAAAAAAAAGAGTTGTTCCGAGGGTATCTCCACATGCAGTACTGAAAACAGTTGGACTGATGATGCCTGAGGTGTGAGACCGCCACCCCAAGTGGTGCCTCCACGGAATGCCTCTGGTGCGCCTGGGCCCAGTCAGCCTTCAGGGCTGTTGGCAAGAACACGCGTTGGTACGCAGACGTATCATGGGTAACTCGTCTGCACCCTGTCAGCCTGCAATACGACCTCTAAAAAACCTTCCCCGGCCTCAGAAGCTTATTGCGGGGAACTTGAAGAAGATTTGCCTGAAAAGTTGTCTCTTCTTGCTTAACATCGAGGACTGTTCTGGAATTTAAGGGCCAATTCGGTTGGATAGCAACTTGGCTGCAGCAATGCCTCCGCTTGTAACAAATCAAAACCAGCTTCATCGACTTCGTCTCTGGCTGCCTGCAAAGATGGATTTACTTGAGAAGGTGGTGGCAGGGGAAGAACTGAGTTTGCTGGTATTTCTTCCCCCCATGAAAAAGGCTCAAATCTCACATAATTAAAACCCTTTCTTTACCGGGCAAGTTCAGGGCATGGGGAAGAGCAAGAAGAGGAAAAAGAAGCTGATGATGATGATGATGATGATGATGATGATGATGATGATGATGATGATGATGATGATGATGATGATGATGATGAAGACGAGAAGACCTATATACCCTTTCTGTTTTGGTAAACTCTTCCCAGCTTTCGTGAAGTTTTCTAAACTCAAATGATAGCAGTATAACAACTCAAAAATTATGCAGAAAAGAAACGGAACAGACTACCATATCTTACCTCATTCATTCCACAAAATCACAAGAACCTACCATTTCCACTTCTTTTTTTTCATTTCTCAAAAGCATCACTACCTACAATATCTTTACCTCATTCATTTCCTCAAAATCATCACACCCTCGTTCATCTCACAAAATCACAACTAATCATGTCATCATCTCGTTCATTACTAAATCATAACCACCCATCATACTTCACCTCATCCATTTTCGAAAAAAATCATCACAGTCAATTCATCATTACCTCATCCATTCTACACCCAAAAGCAAAACAACCAAACAACAAAAAACAACAGACCAAGCAAGGAACCACACAAAGAAAAACAAAACAATAGACCAAAAATGAACATTATTTTTTTAGTCTTGAATACTGTAATCCTATCTTAATAATCCATAAGCCGAGTAAATAATGTTATTGGAATTTATGTTGGGTAAATGTCTTCAATAATTGCTAATTTAAAATGAAATGTCTATATTCCATCATACTATCTTTATCTTGGTCTTCTTCTTTACTGCTTTTTACTTCATCCACTGTGTCGTTTAATTTTTCTCCCAAATCATCTTCATTTGTATCTTCATGATGTTGCCCGTGATAAAAATTTATCTCCAAAACTAAATTCATTCTCCCCATATTCTTTATTTGAGAGTTTTGCCACTATTTGGACTTGAATATCAAGTTTAACCTTCAAGTCTAAATTATTTTCTACGTCTCCAAAAATTAAAGACAGTAATTATTTTTCTCATCTGTTATGATGTTTCCTGTACTTCTGACCCACAGGTGGCACTCCCGCTCTCATCACTGCACTCCCGCGTAAATGCACACCGATAGCACACCTCGTCATTGGATGTTTCATTGTGACTTGCAAACGATGTGAGTGTTTATTCACCTGGCATGTTGCAGCAGCAAAACTGCGAAGTAAGGAACCATTTCCACCAATAGAACACCCACTTGCGCAGAAGCATGGGGGAAAAATATATGCTCCTTGGCTCCATCTTGGCTTCGACTCAAGAGTCCCGGCTTCGGGGATACAGTTGTCTTTTTTTTTTCTCTCACACAAATCACAAGTCCTGTCACTCCTTGACAGGTATCTCTCTCTGATGTTAAAAATGGCAGTACCTTGTCTGACGACCGACTGTGACTTTCTTCAGTGAATTGTGTTTGGTCACTGATTGCTGTTGAATGCTTCGGATCCCAGGTATTGCTGCTGGCCAGCTGGTTCAGTCAGATGCTTATCCACAAGTCATGAATGAAGTCATCTAGCGCAGTTGTGCTGTGAACATTGTAGCTTCTGAGTCTGAGAAGTCATACAGCTGTGTGATTCTAAGGTTTAGACTTTATAGTGATGCAAGTGGCCTGGGAGCAGAAGATTGCCACAAGGTGTGACCCAAAGACTCCAAGTTTTCAGAGCACATGGTCTGAAAAGGGCGCCCTTTAGACTGGTGCATTGCAGCTTGGGCACGTAGTTTTTCTGAGACATGGTGACATGGTGCTGTTTCTCACGCAGGTTTTACTGAAGAGAGATCACTGACATCATATCATACACATGATTTATAGGAGTTTTGTATTTGTTTCAATCCTTGAAAGCAACCTCTTCCAATCGCACACAGCTGAAGTGTTCAAGTGAGGGGTGCGCCATGGCCAAAGCCATGTCGCCTTCAAGTTGCCAGCTGAGACCCAGGTGATTCGGAATCGATCACCAGATTTCCATGGGAGAAGATGGAGGTGCCTTAACTGCTGATGAAATTGAGGAATACAGTCGGATCAAATGTTGCATCTGTGGTGAACGGGTCAAGGCTGAAGATGTTCCAGAACATTCCAGGCGTTGTGTCCTTGAACCAGCTCCAAACCTCCGGTTACAGCTGGACAAATGGTGCATTGTCTCTGCCAGTATGACTCCATCGGAGCAGCGAGCATTCCTACATATGCGACGGACGGAAGAGCTGGCGAAGGTGGAAGAAATTGAAGCCGCATTGGCTCAAAGGATGCCACAACTCTGGTGGCTGCCTGGAAAATTTGGATATATCATTAGTTCCAAATGGCTTAGAAGTTGGCGTAGCTTTGTCGGTGTTGGAAAGCCTACAGCGGAGACAAGAGATCGACCACCATCACCCATCATCAACAGTGATTTGTTTGAGATTTCTGGGACTTTAAGGTCTTCACTTCAAGAGGGCATTCAACATGATTATCAAATCTTAGAGCAAGGCATGTGGGAATTCTTCCTGCAGATTTATGGAGGTGGACCTGCGATCCTTCGCTATAATCCCAGTGGTGTTTTGCCAGGTATAAGTGATCCCAGCGTCACTTTCGAAGGGAAATGGCGTGAGAGTCGGCCTGATACCGGCCATGGGAAAGTCTTTGACCCCTACAGTGGCCGTGGATTTGATGGAGAGATCCAAGATGGCTTTCTCTGGAATTGCACGGGCAAGGGTCTCCTGAAGAGTGGCAGCCATTACGAAGGACAGGTGTGCAATGGAATGCCGGAAGGTTCAGGAAGAGAGGTCAAACCTGATGGTAGTGTCATTGAAGGAACTTTTCAACATGGAAAGCTACATGGTCCTGGACGTGTGGTTGATGCACATGGGATGGCACAAGAAGGTGAATGGGAAGATGGTGAGCTTCAAGGGATCTGATTTCAGAGTCCCCTTGGAGACTGCCAAGTTGAAGCAGTTTCGCTCCACCATTTTCGCAAAAACTGGAGCCAATGATGTCAATGTTGAAAAACAAAAGGACCTTTCGCGCGATTCTTCAGAGATTCTGATTCTGCTTTCTCTCTGGTGTTTTTTTTTTAAATTTGGCGTTGTCAGGTTCAATCAGTTAAGTGCACCGAAAAGGTACCCCTTTAAGGTACCGTGAGATGGTCCTCTCAGGCTGTTTTGACCTCTCTTGTGGTAGCCGCCATGGCTCAATAGAAACATAGCGTTCAGTATGGTCTGCATATACACCTTGAACTGCATCAGTGTGGGGATCCTTGGAGCCTTGGAAAACGCAAACCTTCCCTTGCCTTGCTGGAATTTGATGACTGTCGACTTTCGCCATGTATTTGAAAGGAACGACAAGATGAAGTTCCGCATCTTTGCCATTGTGCTTCTTAGCTTCTTGCCACCAGGCCATGGCTTTTTGCTAATCAAATGGTGTGTAACTCCAGTACATGGCGTGCACTTGACTTTTCTCAGAGATGTTTCTGTTGCAGGTGACGGTCAGCAGACAGAGGTGTGGCTCCACCAATTCGGGATTCGCATCTCTTTGACTTCAATCAATGCTGTGCTTTGTGCAGGTGGAGGTGAGCCCAGTTGGAGCTGTACAACCGCATCTCCATGCAGCTTGCAGCAGAAGACTTTTTTTTAACAAAAAAATCTTCCTGACGCGGAAAAGGTTTGAAGATTTTTTCTCTAGAGATTCTAGAGTGGGTGCACTTTCATTCCTTGAAGCTCTGTATCACTCCGTGATCCTGCTAGGTGCACACCGTAATGAGATCAGAGGCGGGTCCTGTCCCAGATATAGGCACACATGGCCACTAAAAAAATCATTACCCTTCACGACTATCACACAACCGTCTTCAGGGAACCCCTGGCAACCTTGTGGGTATTCGAGCTCATGAAGCTGTGGTGTCCTCAGCTTTTGCCAGTTTGGTTTGATATTTATGTCTTCAAGTCTGAGGCCAGTAAACAAGATCCTGAAGCTGCTGAAACAACAGTTGCAGCAACCACAGCTGCAACCACCGCCGCAGAAACAGTGGCACCGACAACATCAGCTGCAGCTACAACGGCAGCACCTACAACAGCAGCTGCAACATCCACTACAACCACAAACACCTCAGTAGAACTGGATGCTGATGGCTCCAGAAAACCTACCACAATGACACTTGTTGTGACACATATTGAAGTCGAAACAGCAACAGTGATCTTCACCGAACAGCGTTCCACAACAACCTCCACCACAACGACCTCTACAACAAATACCACCACATCAACGGCACCTTGGCGGCACTTCATGCACTGGGCCATGGGTGTTTCCTTAAATGGTGGCACCCTCAAAACACCCTAAAATGATCATTTTTAGTAAGAAAACCCATGGTTGTTGGGTACCACCATTTTAGGAAACCCCCTTTTGGGAAGCCGCGAAATAGCATTTTGTCTTGAAAATATGCCTGAGGTGCTGAAGTCATCAAGCCAGCGTTGCGAGTATGCGAGTGCACTTGGACTTCTTTTCATTCTGAACTTCTGGTGATGGCATCCAAAGATATCGGAAGGAGCCTTGAGGCCGTGAGAGAATGAAGACGTTGGTTGCCATAAGGGCTGATGGATTTCCGAGAGTGTGGCTGAAAAAGTGTTTTCTGCGGGAGTTCATGAGTCAGTCTATCGGAAGATCACAGGTGTCTAAATCCTGGCATTTTTTTGCATTGATTTACAAAAGAATCTGTCCAAGGAGGTTGTTTGTGCAAATTCAGCAGCTTTTGTAGACTTTGCATTTGTCCGTGTGCACATGGCAGCCCCACAACGTGAAGTCATTTTGGCCCAGCTTACTATGGCTTAGCTGCAGCTAATGAGTCTGCCATTCACAGCTTTTTCATATACTGTACTGGACACGGCCTCAGCTAAGAGCAAACTGGTAACTCACATTGATATTCATGTCAGGAAAAAGTTGGTGACTTCAACTGACCGCGTTGCTAAGGTAAATGCATTGGGCAGTCGTCGTTGCCTTTCTTTTGAAGTGTGTGGTCCTTGGTTGATCAGTTTCCCCATGGTTTGAAAAAACGAATGGCGAATGGCGATTGTAGGTGCAGCTGAACAGCCCAGGGATCGATTTCAAGCGCTAGAGGCCGATATTTGAAGAAAACTTGGCTTAGAATAGAGGCAGATCATGGCAGTGCCACCAGATCAATCTTTTTTTTTGGGGGGGTGTTGACATATATACTTGTCATCTTTTCCGTATGTAGCTTTTTTTTAAGTACATTTTGATATGTTTTGAGTCATTTCTTGATTTCAATCTTGGGTTGTGGAGAGATCTTCTGGGTTGTGCTAGGTGGATCCAGATGGAGAGGTACAGCGCCCTTTCATGCGATCTGAGGCCATGTGATTCATGGTTTCGAGATACCCTTTGCCACAGCGAGTTGAGGAAATATGTGAGTTATGTGTGAATGGAAGACTCCTCGTCAATTTGACTTTATGTCAGGTTGGTGAAACATTTGAAGTTAAAACAACATTTCATCATTGCCATACCCAAATCTTCGACATTTGCTTTTTTCTCACCCTGATGTCACCAGGCCAAGGCTCGCAACCAGTCTAGAAGCGTGCCATCTGAATCCTCGCGGAGGTTCTATGGCAGTATGAATAAGCTAAGTCAGCAGGTCTATGACTTGATCGTTTTGCTACGTTTTGCAGGTGTCTCGTTGGCCTCCAATCTCAGACAGTTTGCTGTCCAAGCAAATGTCAGACCTGTGGCGGTCCAATTTGCTCCCTGCTGGCTGGAGGAAGTACCTTTGCTGCAAATGCATGCAAATGCGAAAGCTACAGACATCTTGAGCTTGAACTTGCCCAGTGTTCTAGTTTGAAGAAAATTGCTCTTGGCCAAGGCGAGAACTGTTGCTTTGCAAATATCCTCAAGGCCAATCGCACATGTTAGAAGCTTATTTGAAACCAGTTACCTTGCACTAGGCCCACTAGGCATGGCGTCATGTGTAGTGGAAGTCTTAACTTCTATCGAGGTTCAGCTGATGTGGAGGCACCTTGTGTAGTTGAACCAGGCAAAGATCCTAAAACAGAGAAGCTTGGCAGCAGGCAGCTGGCAGAAATGATTCCAATAAACTGATTGATGGCCTCAAATATCTTACATCATTTACATCCTTGAGCGTGGCTGTGGAAAAACACTGCAGGTGTGATGGCATTCCGTCCATTCCAGTTTGTTGCCCCGAGAGCTGCGAAGTTTGCGGAGGACCTTCGTGCAGCAATCGTCCAGGTGGTAGTCCCTCGTCATGTGCTGTCAACTTGAATGAATGAATCCAATGAAAACTAAAAATCTGATTTGGGTGCCTGAATTTGCATCGGAATGATCCTTGTATGTCTGGCATATTTCCCCCCTTTGCCAGCAAGAAAATTTTGAGGCGAGAGGTGCTGCCACAGAGCGATTGTGGGATCCGGTAGAAGTTGCTCCAGTGACGTTGGACCCCCATGCGCCATGTTCGACGACAGCCTCCTTCACCCACCAGCGACTGTGGTAGCAACGACCGCCACCACCACCAGCACCAGCACGACGACGACCACCCTAACCACTACAACAGAGACAGTGACCACAACCACCGAAACAGTTACCACAACCACAGTTACTGAAACTTCCAGCACATCAAGTACTCAAACTTTAACTTGGACTACCACAACGACTACAACACTTCTAACATGGACCACTACAACGGTGTTGACAAGTTCGTGGACTCCCTGGCTGGAAGCAACAGTTGGGACAGCGAACAAAACAAATTCCAGTGAGTTCCCAGGATGAAATCTGAGGATCTGAAGCTGTTTCTGATGATTTTTGGTCCATTATCCCGATGTACAAAAAAGATGAACAAACCAATCTTGGAAGCCAAAGACTTGAGAGCATGGACACATCAAAAAGATGAAGTGACAGAAAGCAAGCAGTGAATTGCTGGTCTTGTAAAAGTGATTGAAAGTTTGCTGCCAGCGCAATCTGGGTGGCTTACCTTCCTGTGCATGGGCTGAATCCTGATGCTTGGTTCTCACAAACCTTCAAGAGATGAAATTCAATGGGCTCAGTTGGCTTAATGGATTTGGTTGTTATAAAGCCAGGGAGGAATCGAGGAACTCAGAATTGTTATTTGTCAAAAAAAAGTATTTTCTTTTCTTTTTAACCAGATCTTTTTATATACAGTACATAGAGAGAGAGAGAGAGAGAGAGAGAGAGAAAGGACAATTTTTGCCTCGAGAATGGTACTACTGGAGCAGTCACGCCAAGCCAACCTGGTGGACGAGTAGAAATACATGCGTTGATGTGAAATGGGCCCCTTTTTTTGGGCAACTTGTTTCCACTTGCATTTCGAACTTCCTGTGCGCCATGGGAGCCCATAAATAGATGAGTCGATGGGCCAAATTGTATCGGCCTCGGAAGACTATGTGCTCCCTTTGAGTACAATGGAAGTCCAGTCATTTTGTGACAATATCCAGGCATTGCCTGGACAATGCACGTCAATGGAGGCATGGTGTGAGCAGTTGAACATGTCTAGCTGTCGAACAAGAATCTCATTCGACTTAGGTCTGTTCCTCAGCGGAAAGTGGAGGCAAAGAGCAAATTCATGCTTCTCCCGCTTGGCACCAAGTAACAGTAGCTACACTGAGAGATGCTGCCTTCTCTTGCCACTTTTTTTTCCCAATTCGACCAGTTTTTCCAGTTTCGAGGCCTGCCCTGAAGAGAGGCCCCAGTGAGCCACACCTTTCAGTCTGTGCGTTTTCGGTGATGACAGATGGCCAGGGAAGAAAAGACATATGTTACCACTCGTCCTGGTGAAAGTACAGCTTTACCTATTTCGGTCCGCTCGCCGTAGCCTTGGAACACAACCGAAGGTTGTCATTGCTGAGTCAGGGCGCAACACCCAGGGATTTTACGTGTTCACTTAGGGGGAAAGTGTCCTCCCAGGCAAGCGCCCACGGTGAGAGAGACACCACGCTTTCAGGACTGTCTTTCAGGAGTTGGAGAAAAATAAACTGTCACCATTTCTGTCATTGGCCATGATTTCTGTGCAGGTAGACCTACGCTGAAGGAGTTGCGCGAAGGCCATGAATCTTTCGCATGCCTTGTTGAAGGTGAAATTCTTTCTGGACCCTTGGCAACTGTAAAGGGCAACAGATGTGTGAGATATTTGCATGTCGTGATGATGTTTCGTTTTTGCTGCAGGCTTTCAGAAAAACAACGCAAATTGAGTGACCCACAATGCTAGTACGGGCCAATGTAGCCCGTTGATTTGCGACTGCAGATAGCACCTCTCCCGCCCCTCGAGCTGCAGAAAGATGGGCTTTGTGATGTTTTCTGTATGTGCATCAGCCTTGACCATGATATGAATTATATAACTACTGTTCAGTTCGTGTCATTGTTATTGGTTGATGTTCCTGTTTATGCACATGCAAGACATATGCTGTAATATTAACATCGGGTTTTCCACACGGAATTTGAAAGACTAGCATGCTGGCGGTGCTTTCGGTGCTTTCTTCTGCGTGTGGTGTTGTATGCGGAAGATGCTTTTGGCCCAATGCTCAGACATCCTGCACCATGGTTCCCGCAACGTAATGCGAACATCTTCTGTCAGATGTCTGCAAGTTTTGCAAGGGGCATTGTTGGATGAGTAGCAAGTTTTGGTTGCCTTCCATGTGAAACCGAAGCAGCTTTTGACTTCGGAAACGGTGATGCAAGATGGGCAGAAATGGGGAGAAAAGTCAGGAAACTGTGGATCGATCAGTCCGGAAGCCAGCTTTTCCCAGTGGCTTTCTGGTTTGGGTAAGCAAAGTCAATGGCAACAAGCTGTTCAGGAACTCTTAAGTCAACGGCAACGGCATGACGTTTCCGTCAGTGCATACAACTCGGTGATTGGAGCCTCTGGGAAAGCTGCAAGTTGGATACTTGCAATAGGACTAGCACAGCAAATGCAGATGGATCGGATTTTGCCAAGTGTTGTAACGCATAGTGCTTTGATCAATGCGTGTGATGGAATTTCCCTGTGGGCGAGGAGCTGCGGAATTTTGAGTGTTGCCAGAAACAGAAGATTTGAAGTCAATGTGGTGCACTACACGTCCGTGCTGCATACATGCGGACAGGCAGCACAAGTACAGCGAGCGTTGGGTATTTTTGATGACATGGAGAGCCAGGTCGTACAGCCAAACTTGATGACATTTGGTGCTGCAATTGCCGCGTGCACAAAGGATTTTCAGTGGCAGCGTGCACTCACACTTTTTGAACGTATGCAGAGAGATCAGAATCTGTTGCCAAACATCGTTTGCTACAATGCAGCCTTGAGTGCGTTGGAAAAAGGACGCCAGGTAGAACTTGCCATGGAAACATTGACTGAGATGAGAAGTCAAAGTATTTCGCCAGATGTTGTCAGTTACAGCACTGTTATCAGTGCTTGTGAAGGCAGTAGTTTTTGGTCAACGGCTCTGTCAACCTTAGTTGAAATGCAGTCCTTCCATGCTGTGCGACCAAATCTCGTGACCTTCAGCGCAGCCGTTAGCGCCTGTGAGAAGGGCCGTCAAGGCAGGAAGGCCTTGGAGCTTCTTGGATGGATGCGCCATCAGCAGGTCTTCCCAAATCTGGTGACGTACAGTGCTGCCATCAGTGCCTGTGAAAAAGCGAAAATGTGGGAAGACGCCTTAAAGTTAATAACAGAGATGTCAGCAGTAGAATTGGAAGCCAATTTGGTGTGTTTCAATTCCCTTTTGAGCAGTTTCATGATGGCCAGCAAAGCTGATGAGGCATTGACATTGCTAAGTACCTTAAGGAAGGATGTCAAGCCAGATGTCATCAGTTTCAGCATCACCTTGTCGGCCTGTTCGCGGAGTTACAAGTGGAAGGAGGCCGTGTCGACGCTGAACTTGATGCGTCGTGATGACTTGGAACCCAATTGTATATCTTATGATGCTGTCGTTAACGTTTGTGAAAGACAAGGCCAGATTCAAAGCTTATTTGCTGAAGATTTACTTTCAGCTGTCGCATCTCAGGGGATACAAATGTGTGAAGTTTTACGATGAATCTGCCGCTGAAGCGCCGACCGGGAGTCGGCTTCACCAAGGATGGACCACATGGGATGAAACCTGGAGAAGCAACCCCAGAGACCGACTCTTCAGGTGGTTTGAGGCGAGTTCCATCATTCAGAGCCAGAAGATTGCTTGGAAGAGACGTGCACGGCCTCTATGTGTCAGTTGGTGGACGCACTGACGTTCTACTCGAATTGGCCTGCTCAGCATGTCGAAAAGCATTTCTGGCCGGCTTTTTGGCACTTGAACTGTGGCTGCATTTGTATGGTGCTGACTTGGTACTGTTGTTGAATGTTTGATCCTGTTTGTTTCTGCTGTGTTTGGCCCAAAATTCGTAGCATGTTGACTTGTCACTGTTGTTGATTGATGATGGAACATTGCTGCAAGACAGCTGGGCTCTCAGGGAAATGCCAACGATTGCGACAATACTTTCAAGCATTTTGGCCGGAAGCAACCGTTGCCACATGACTGCTTTTTGCCAGGCTTTTTGAATCTCAACAACCATGTCTAACAAAGGGGACGTTGAAACCTCAGATGCAAACAAGACACATCAACCGATGCATTTGACATATATGCCATGCAAATGCTACTGGGCGTGTTGATTGAGGCGTCAAGCGACCTGCGAGCTTTGCAGAACTCTTTCCAGAGCATGAAGATGGATTCTGGTTTGGTTGCCTAGTTTCGTGACGGCAATCCTGGCTAAGATTATCCCAACAAGAAAATCGGCAGTGAAGCGTCAGATTCGACCGAGGTAAGAGTGAGGATGGCTCCAAGAAGGACTGGTGTGAAACGTAGAACATGCAAGAACCAAATTCCGGTGTCATTGTTTTTGGCTGGTTGTCACCATTACTATGCCGTTCCTTTAATTGGCTTGATGTAATTTTTTTTCTCCAACTACTGTAACAGTTTTTGTTTCACCCATGTTCTCTTCCGTTCCCCTCCCGCAAGACATCCTTCACCTACAATGCGGAGCGGGTTCTTGGAAGTGGCTCCTTTGGGGTTGTCTACCAGGCTCAGGTGCGGTCAACTTGCACCATGTGGATGGGCGATGATGGGCGGATGGGGCCAATTTTTCATCCATTTTTCTCGTTGGATCTGAACGAGGTAGTGGAAACAGGTGAATCTGTGGCCATCAAGAAGGTCTTCCAGGCGTGACGTGGGCAGTTGACTTGTTTTGGCTGAAGTTTTTAAGTTTTATATCCTAAAAAAGTTTAAGATAGGCCCTGAAAATAGGCCTTCCCAAGAGGAAAGCAGTCTTCCAACCATCAATTTTCAGGTACTAATGATTACTAATGTTAGTTTCAGGGAGGGTGCCCTTCTGGTTCGCTTCCTGGCAGTTGGAAAAATTGCAGGACAAGCGTTACAAGAACCGTGAGTTGCAGATTATGAAGGACAGCCTGTAGCCTTCGTAAGTACGGTCACATTGAGTCACATTGCAATGTTGTTTGGAACTTGTGGTGCCCCTGGTGGCAACGTGTAACACCGGTACCTTCCTTGGGTCAGGAATTGCGCCATCCAAATGTTGTGGAGCCCATGCCTCAGAGAACTGTGGCATTTTTATGCATTTTTCCGGGATTTGAATTTGACTAAGCCGATCCGATGGCTTGAGGTTGAAGCATGCCTTCTACACCTCCGGAGAAAAGCCCGGAGAGACGTATCTGAATGTCATGATCTTGGAAGGAAATCCATCATGAATTTTTGTTTTCGAGAAACGAATCACAGGTTGTGATGGAGTACTGCTCCGTGGTGGCCTCAGCATGATGTTTTGTTGTTTGTGAAAGTTGTGCCCTGGGTTGTCCTTCTACCCAAAAACATTGTTGTTTGAGGACACTATCTACCGTGTGATGAAGCATTACAGCAAGATGAAGCAGCCTGTGCCACATATTTTCGTCCAGCTGTACTCATACCAGGCGTGAATGCTGGCCGCTAGCCCTCTAACTTCAACCTTCGTTTTTATGGACAATGGATTCCAGGATATCTGTTTGCCATGCTCTCCGTGTTTCTATTCCTGATTTTGCAACCTCATGTTCTGCACACTGCTGCAGATGGCCCGTGCTTGTGCATACATCCATGCAGTCGGGTCATGCCCTTACATCCAAACTTAGCTGTGGACTGTGGGTCACTTTGATGTTCAACATTTTGTCCAAGAGTTGCACCCCATGATTTTCCGATTGGTGTATGGTTAGATCCATCAGGATTTGTCACCGAGACATCAAGCCTCAAAATCTCTTGGTGGATGGGCACACCCATGCTTTGAAGTCGGAGACTCAGACGATTTCTGGGGCGACTTGAGGAAAGGCAGCAGGGGGCGGTGACGTGGTGCCCTTCCGAGGTTGTGTGACTTTGGATCTGCAAAGCCTCTTGTGAGGGGAGAACCCAATGTTGCCTACATTTGCCTTGACCTTGGATCCACTTGATCCATATCGTTGCATGTCATTTTGGATTCAAACCTTGAGGCTCGCGCTACTATCGTGCTCCAGAGCTCATCTTCGGTGCCACTGACTATGGTTTTGCCTGGGCTCCCAAGGGAAACGTTCCGCGCGGAAAAACATGCTGCCGTGATTGCACTTGACAAAACCCTGGCTACGCACTGAGGTCATTGATATTTGGTCTGCTGCTTGTGTATCAGCAGAGCTGATTCTGGGTCATCCAATGTTCCCTGGTGAAAGTGGAGTGGATCAACTGGCTACGACCTGAGTTTTTCCCTAGGCTTATGGCGTTTCTCAATCATCCCTTAGGGGGTCCCCCTTAGCAGCTATGCCAGCTACAGGTGGAGATCATCAAGGTCCTGGGCACGCCAACTCGAGAGGAGCTCATGGCAATGAATCCCAACTACACCGAGTTGTCCCCTTAGATAGTTTTCCAACCATCTGCCCAGGCAGATGGGCAGGTTGTCATTTTGGTTGGCAGATTCCCATTGGATATTGGATGCCACTTTTTCAGGTTCAAGTTCCCGCAGATCAAGCCACATCCATGGCACAAGGTCTTCAGGTCCCGCACCTCTCAAGAGGCGCACAGCATTTGATGTCAGTGATGAAGGGTGATGTGTAGTTTTCCCAATGTTTTGATGGGTTTTGGAGGTTGTGTGGTGATGGCATGATATGGCATGATACGGCATTATATGGCGCACAAGATGGTGACATGAGACCTGGACACTTGCTTTCCGAAAGGCAGTGGACTACATCTCCAAGCTGCTGGTCTATGATCCAAAGCTGCGCCCTACTGGCTTGCAATGCTGCACTCATGCCAGCAGACCTAGAGCTTTTTTTTTCTTTTGGATGGTTTTTTCTTGCAAAAAATGGATTTTCTGCCGGTTTGGAAAGGAAAGTCTTGGATTGTCATGCTGGATTGTGCATTCTAATGCCTGCTTTCACTTGTGTTCGCTCTTATGTGCTGTTGTGTTTACTCTTGGCTCTTCTTTTGGAAGGGGGGATCAACCAGGTGAGTTTTTGGATCTCCCGCAGAGTTCGCTGACTCTTTGGGTACCAAGGCCCTTTTCGATGACCTGCGCGACCCCAATACGCCACTCCGGCATCAACTTGACATGGCAATGACTGGTGAAGTGGTGAAGTGGTTTTGGTGCATTCTACCTTGACTTGGAGGGTCCCAAGTGATTGTTCCAGGCGAATCAGCAGTTCCAAACCCCTGCCGGACTGGAATGTGAAGATTGTGGGGGCCGGTTGATGTGGTCAAGATGGTCAACAAGGGTGTTTATACACATAGTGGAGGCCCTCCTCGAAAACAAACATAGGATTTGACAAGTAGGGGCTGTTTTTTTTTTGAATGGATACAGTAGCTTTTTGGCAGGTTATTCTAGGTGTGCTGTATTTGAAGATGTCGTCCCATCATGACTCAGAGAGCCGAATCACTCAAGCTGGATTTTTGAAGGAGCACTTGTTCATCTTCTCGAAGGAGGAGCTTGCCATGGACCCTGGAAATCATTGCAGTACGCATGTGCATGCGTTTTTTTTTCTTCAATGGTTGGGACATCTGACTTCAATCATGCGTGTACCGGCACAGAGTTGTAAAACTACAGAAGCATGCTTACTTTTATCTACATCAGTAACATCCAAGTGGTTTTATCTACAGGAGTATCCAAAACAGATTTGGGTCCCTTCCAATTTTGGGGCTGCAACAAGAGTCCTCTTTAGGCCCTGATGGATGCCGAGACACAACGGAAGCTGATCCCTGCGTGGTTTGCTTCGAAGGTTGGAGTTGCAGGATTTGCGAAGCCCCGAAGTTGTCTTGTCGAAGCTTGGAACGTGATGTGTGATATGTGTGCCTTGCAGGCAGAGAAGGGCGGAGAGACCAAAGCCGCAGCGGCAGCTGCACCGTGAGTCAGCGTAGCATTGTACAGAACTGACCGATACATTTTACGAGTTAGTTGCTTTGGCCAAAAGCGGATTTATCTCCCGAAATGCGTCAAACAGGCACATGATTCAACAGCTCAAACAAGCATTTTTTGAGAAGCATTCTGCTGAAACAGATGGCTACGGGATGTGTTAAATCACCTTTGAACCCATCACTTGGGCCTAGGTTTAGGCAGAATTGAAAAGCACACTTTGCGGATCGGATTTGAAGCGTCTATTCTGATTTGATGCAAATGGTTTGCCACGTAGCAGCGGTCCACGCTGAGTTGGCGATCAAGCAACGCTTGTCATGCAGCAACTCGTGTTCTCAGTGCTAGGCTTGTTTCACTATTTTTGGCCGCTGGATAGGTTTGCATCCTGTGACCATAAGGGTTGACAAGAAATGCTGGTGTTGCATGGTGTTGCCACACATTTTGTTGATAAATTGTGCATGATTTTTCAACAGCTTCAACCCTGGCCTTTGTTAGAGGAGCATGATTCTGCCTGAGTGGCTTCAATTTCTGGGTCTTGTTAGGTCTTGTTCAGATCCTCTTCAAGCATACCGGCCCTGGGGTGTTTTGCCTGTGGCTTTGGGGATGCTCTGGGCTGATCAAACTTTTGTTGTTCCAATAGAAGGGAGACCACATTGTGTTTTGAAGCCGAAATCGCGCAAGCTATCTCGTGCTGCCATGCGGCACATCTTCAGATGGCTTTGTGCCATTCATTGTGCTATACTAAGCTGAGACGCGCGACTTTTCTGTGCAGGCAACCACCAGGAAGGCCCCTCCCAAAGTGCTTTCGAAGGCCTTTGGACATGACTGCAGTTTCAGGGAAAAAAGGGAGGGCTTCGCGAGATGCACCGGGCATTTTTTTCGGCTTTGATGGGGTTAAACATATTTTCAGAGGACCTCGGAGCAAGTTTGTCTCTTGCAGTTGATTGACCTGTTGTAGCCTTTGGCTGGATCTCACTGTGCCGCAACCAAAAAAACGGGGTTCATTTTCGCTGGATCTCACTGGACTAATGAAGGGCTCATCCACCAGGAATCTGACTTCGTAGGATGTGAGCCTGTGAGCATCCAAAAGCCCAGCATGCTCTAGATCTCAGTTTCGTTTCATCCAGGTGTTCTTAACGTTTATATACAAAATATATGTAAATGCATATGAATACCGTTCGATCAAGTGCAAATCAAGAATCGAACCAATCCTGGATTTGTGTACGACACTGGGGGAGAGCAACTTCAACACTCTTATCTTCTGCCTGACATCTCATTGCCTGAGTTCGAGCCATATGTGCATATTCTAAGCAGCCCATGTCGTCGAGAGCCAAGTGCTCTCACATAACTTTGAACTGCGAAACAACGTCCACCCATGAGTTTGAGAGGTCGTTCTACGGTGCAGAAGGCCTGAACAAGATAGGGATTCATGCCTATGCCAGCTATGCTTTGTATACTTGAAACTTGCAACTGCAGGCCCGCGCGCCGTAGGTGCACGGGAGGCAAGAACAAAGTGCCGCAGTGACGCAGTGAAAGACAGTTGCCGTTTGATGTGAGCTTCCAGGAAGTAGTCTCATGTCACTGTTGCATGTTCCATAGTTTACTGAAGATGCCAGGGCCATGGGAGATAGCCAAGGTGCAACTGGGAAACTTGGGGCCTCCACTGATCAGCAATATCAGTAAAAACATAATTAAAGACCTCAGCATTGATGGCAGGGATGGCTGCCCCATACGTCAAAGCTCCTCTGTTCGCAGTGTCAGGGGGCCTAGCCATTTGCTTCTTGATGTGCGCGGGTTTCCTCCATGCTTCAGGCTTCAGGAGACCAAGTTATCTATAGAATCAACATCTTTTTGCAAATGAGGCCGCGTCAGCTAATGGCTCAGCTAATGGCTCATTTTATGGAGGCGCCGTACAGCTGTGCAATGCAACCAAAAAATAGTGAGATTTATGACAGCTTCGAAAGACAGGAGGTGGACGTGTCGAGAGGACTTGCGCCAGCCGCTAGTGTTAGCAACATGTCTACCGGTCAATGCCCAATCAATTTCACGCCTTTCTTTTTGTTCTTGGAGGAGCTAGTCCGAGCGTTTGCAGGACAATTCCGTTGCAAATTGAATCTGAGATTTTTGAGTGAGATGAGGTGGGCAGATCATTCTTGCAAACTAGTGATATGCAATGCTACAAGGAGAAGATACTGGGAGTCAGTATCTTGTTGTTTGGTCTTGGTCCTGCATATGTCATGCAATGCAATATTTTTTCATATCTCATCTCACTGAAGGATCGATCAGAGAGATCTCCACTCAGCATCAGTTCGAAACTGAGTCATCCAAAAGAAGCACCAGGTGAAGAACCGCAGATGTCTTTGCAACTGAAGAATTTGCTCATGAAAATCTCCTCCATTGGTCCCGCTTTATAGCTGTAGCATTTTTCAGTGCCAAGTGCCCTGGCACTTTCCGGGCTTCCTGTCGCTTTGTGCTGAGCATGGCTCAAGTACAAATGTAACTTGACAGCACCAAGATTTTAGCCTTAGGAGGTCCATAGCTACCATGAACATGACTTTTTATAGATGAAAATTCCCTAGAAAGTGTCGGGGAGAGGATGACAGAATTTGCCTGAAACAGGGATTTTTTGTTCCTCGTTTTTATCAATCCATGTCAACAGATTGTCAGGCAGATGCCAGACCATTTGCCGAAGGTCAATGCCTTCCGCAACTCGGCTGATACTGATGGGCTTGGTGATTTTTTTTGGGGGGATTCTCGGTTTCCTAAGGAAACTACTGTATGCAAGTGGTGGACCAGCTGTGCAACGAATTTGAGCGTGAAGTCAGCCAAATGACGCAGGAGATGGGTTCTTTTAAAGCTGTTTTTTTTGGGAAATGGATATTGAAAGCTAAGCAGATGCCACTGTCTCCCACTGGTGGGCCAATAGGTCGATCCTTGGAACAACAGAGTGCGGCAGGATATTGTGAGGTACCGTGGAGAACTTGCACGCTGTGCTGACCTCTTGGCATTCCAACTTGGGAAGGAGCCTTAGGGGTCAACCTTTTTTGTTTCCGAGTCCTGTTTCACATCGTTCTATATATTCAATTCTGATGCATTCTATAGCTTTTTTTTTTGTGCATTTCATGGTTTCGGACTTTTTTCTACGATTTTTTCTTTCTTAAAACAGTGCCTGCGCTGATGTGCTTATGTCGAGTTTCCAGATTTGACATTAAGAGATCATTCCTCTTGCCTCCTTGCCTAGTGTATTTTTGGGTGGGACCTCAACTGTTGGACTGTTGCTCAAATAATGCAAGATTCCGTGCCCAACTTCAAGTCCGGTTGCTCACAACTGCCCACAAGGAGAAGCAATATCACAACATGCTGGAGACTGGGCACGCATTCAGAGGGTGGTATTCTGTCGTTGTACGGATTCTTCATGGCTGTGAAGATCGGATGATGTTACCCAGAATCGGAGGTTTTCTCATTTGAATTGGTTACCCTCTCGGAAGGAAAATATTGCAGGGAACTCATCAACGCTGGTTGGGAAAGCTGCCGAGGCAACGCATGGTTTTCCATGGCTGCGTTCTAGTTATACCATTGTAGCCTGTACGCCGTACCCATCATTCCCCCGACCAATCACACGGCCAGCCGCTAGCAGCTAGCATTTCTGAAAGACTTCTGTACATTTTGCAAGCCATGGCAGGTGGGACAGAAGCATTCTGCCAATGAGGGTGTCAAGATGCAAATGCATCAAATGCTCTTTGGCATGCACAGGATTGGACAATTTCTGCTCAATTTTGTTCTGTAGTCCTTGGTCAGAGAGGGATGTCCTTCAAGCCTAAAATTGCAGGGCTTGTTGCAACAATAGCTTCACCGGCTTCCCGTGATCCTCACCTCTGCAAGGTTGGAGCAGATGTTTGAAGGTGGCAAGGGAGTCTATGCTGAAGGATTCGGAACCCTGGATGAACATCGTGTCTCGTTTGAACAGTCATCTGATGAACCAGGTCTTCACTTCGAATTTGATAAACAAACCAAGCCCGAAGCATTTGAGAGCTTAGGTCAAATTGCTGAGACCCACCTGCAAACATCAGCAGAGCTTCAGAACCAATCAGCGGCAATCTCAAAAGAGCTTGAAAACATCCTGCAAGCTCTTCAGGTTCCTCCAGCACCTGGCTACTTACTTTTGGCAGGTTTTTTGCTTTTGTTCCTATTTTGTTTTTTCAGATGAATTCTGCACCTCGACTCTAATTTGATGCTTTTAGAATCTCCAGCATCTTTTCACCCTTAAAAGAGCAGTTTTAGTATGTTTTAGTCACATTCAGAAGCTGAATTCTCAGGTCTCCTACAGCAGTGCACCCATGATTGTTGGACCAGGGCCCCCAGCAGCTGTACAGGTGGCATCCTTTCGTGCGCCCCAAGCGCTCTATGGTCGTCCGAACCAGTCGCTGCCGGCCCCGCCGGGAGCGGCTGGAATGATTCAAACGGGCGTGCCAGCAATGGTAAGTCCCAAAGCTTTTGCAGGGCCACGCTCATTGCCAGCATCACCGGTGTTACTTCGGATGGGAATTTCGTTTCGTTGTTTTTTTTTTTTTTTGTTGTGTGAAGTCTTTTATAAAAAGATAATGAGGTGGGTATTATCATAGGGTATGATACGTCGTCATTTATTTTCATTTTCAATGGCTCTTTTCCACCCTATCTTTGCCCACACTCAGGTTCAGCCCGCCTGGTGGAACGGGCGGCATTAGTACACCACCACTAACTCCAAATAAATTTGCCAGAGGTCAGATTGCCTAAGGGTTTCACTTCCTGGAAACCTGGAAATCAAATGGCACAAAGACTTGCACTGTACTGTTAGGTTTCGGGGGTCTGAAATTTGGTGAAGACCCCATAGATGCATGACTCCAAATATGAGCCAATGTTGCTCATTGAAAATTGACCAAATGGTAAATTTGAGCTAATGTGTGAGGCCAGTGTCACTGGTATTTCGGATGTATTGATGTATTCAATGTTCCTCTGTTCCTTTGCACTAAGATGGTGCTTGCGCTGAAAGGATCAAAAGGGAAGCACGGTAATGATGGCATTTGCTGCAGTTCCTTTTCTGCCAATCTCTGCTTTCTCACCTTTTCGCAGATGACAAGAAGTGTGTCCCAGGTCTGAATAAGCTGATCCTCGGAACAGAATCCTGCCAGGAGCGCTGTTTTTGGCGGCAGTCCGATTTTTAAGTAATTTTGGCTGCCAAAATTTGCAGCGAGAGAACTTCAGAATCTTTCTAGTTTGATGATGTTTCAGCTGGATTCTGGCTGAATTGGGCTCATCCCACAAGGTTCTCTTGATGTTGTAGTGAGCAGCTGACATCCTATACAGGCACTGGTGACCCTTGTGGGAGACAGGGGTCAGGAATTTGACTATGCCAGAATCCTCAGGTCAACAGAGAACCGAAATATGATTTTAGATTCCATTGTTCTATAGTGAATCACTTTTGATTCATGTGCCTTCCTTTTGACATGTCATTTGGTCAACTTGATTGCCGTGATATGTCTGAGGTCAACACTGCTACGGCGCTTCAGCGAGCTGCAAAGTTGCAGGGAAATCCTTCACAGCTCAGGATCGGGTCACAGATGAAAATCGTATGTTTTTATAGGTGCTGACACTGTGTAGTTTAAAGATATATGTCCTTATAACTTATATATATAGACTCACATTTCTTCAATTTCTTGGCTGCTTTGTCATTACAGTACCATTTATGAATGGTCCACTTACTTGTCGAACGGCGGCAAGACAACCACTAGCGAAAGTGAAATCGTGGATATACAGCATTTTGTTGGAGGCCGATTTTGGAAATGCCCCAGCCTTAACAGCACACCTTGCCAATCACCTGCGCTGTCTTTCCAAGTTTGCTTGAATCGGTAGAAGATGTGTGGTATCAGGGTTCAGCAACAGCTGCCTTCTTTCAAGCCCTTCAATCTGGCAACGGTGGGATCCTTACCGTGTGCATGGAACACACCTCATACAGATTCATGGATTCTAGAGGGACAGGGGACATTGCCTTTCAGACTCCGCCAGGCTTCTTGGTCATTCGCCCGCTTGCAAGTTCGAGACAGGCATATGTGAAAGCCTTTGCTCGAAAAATGCATCGGGACTGACTGGAGAGCAGATGGGAGAGGGACCATGCTTTTGTGAATCCTTTGGCTCTGAGCAATGATTGAAAGACAGAGACATGAAAGGCAGAAATGGCACTTGAATATGGCATGAAAATAAGAACCCATCATCAACACCACTGGGCGTCACTGCACTGCACACCAAGGACAGTAGATGACAGTAGACCCTGTATCATTTTGAGTCGCCACAACTCTGTGGATATTTGATTCTGATCAGACATGTTGCGATGGCTGAAGATATGTTTCTTGCCCTTGGGTGAGGCTGCCATTCTGCTAACTGGGTACAACCCTTGGGGCAACTTCACACAGAACCCCTCAGGAGAGGTGGCTGAGGCCTTGAATGGAACTATCGTGGAGGAGTTGGAGGTTCATAGCATCCGTATTGATGTCAGTGAAGAGGGCGTTCTTTATGCCGAATCCTTGGTGAAGTCGGGGAGCTTAAACGATAGGCCCCCATGGGATGCTGTTGTGCATTTAGGCTTTGAAGATGAAGCCAAAGGGTTGAAGCTTGAGACTATGGCGTTCAATATGCGTGCCCTGAAACGGGGCCCTGTACATCCTGATGGTCCCCATTTGTTGCCGACCACTGGTGATTTAGGCGCTGTGGCTTTGAACACGAAAAATCCACATGAACTTTGGAGTCGAGATGCTGGCACCTTTTTTTGCAATGAAATCTATTTCCGCAGTCTTTATTGGATCCGTGAATCTAAGCGCAAACGTTGCAGGGGTGCATTGGTCCCTTGTCTCTTCATTCACATACCACCTCTACACTTGATGCCTTTAGCAGAATCCAGCCTTTTCGTGAAGACCTTATTGGGCGATTTGATTCGAGCCTCCGGATGTCCCACCAAACGCCAGTGGTGGCATGTCTACGGCTAGGAGTTGTAGAATTTCAGGGAACCTCTGACTTGGAAATCCATGAGGATTTGCCACTCTTTGAAGTTATTTTCGGACTTGCAGACCTTTTGGAAGAAAAGAAGATACACCCTGAAAAGAGAGAGGATGGACAGAGAACTGTCCAGTGGTGCAAAAGGAGAAGCATATAATCATGGTCAAGAGTCAAGATAAGCAATGCGAATAGGAAATTCGCTTCTAATGAGTCTCATGATTCTAATGGTTTGTTAATGTGACTCACTTACGGGTCAACTCACATCTTAATATACTTGGCCCTGGCGAACAATTTTCATCAATTTTCCATCTCAGGGCAGCTGAATCCTGTATACTTGATCAAGGGCTTGAGCGCTTTTGAATTTTTGACACTGCTCAGAGTGAGTTATATCGTATACATATCGATAACTTATATATGTTATTTATGCACGTCTTGATTTGAGAGTCTGAACTTTCAAGGTGGAGCATGTCCCATGCAGCTTACAGACATTTATGAACTTGCAAGAGATGCAGCCATGGAGAGTCTAGTTCTGCATTTGTGATCTTGCACCAAGGTTACATACTTTGGGGCAATCTGTGCTTTCACAGTCATGTCCTTAGCCTTCTGCAAGCAACTGAACAGAGCGAAGTCCAAAAACGTTTCGGGATAAATATCATACGCGTGAGGACATGACAAGCGCTAAAGCGTTGGGCTGTTCAGGCTGGATTAGTGTGACACGCGACGCATTTCCCGCATTGTGTGGAGGTGGGTGGTCACCGTGCTTTGTTTTTGGGGGACGGGTGTGTTTTTTCAAATTCTGGGACTGCCAGTTTCGCTAAGCTGCTGGTGCCGCGAACTCAGAGAATTTCAGATTGGCATGGCACAACTGCGTCAATGATTGCCCCACTCCCGCAGCCATTGGAGAGTTCATGACAACAATGTGCACATAGCGTTGGGGGAAGATGCCAACCGAGGGACCATATGTTTCTGCCGTTCTCTAGCTTGAATGGTGGAGCTTTCAAAAGTCTTCATGGGTCTTGACAGCGCAAATGTCCAGAGTCGACAGCCAAAAAAAGTATCGGATAATTAATAATACATATCTGGACTCATTGAGACGGCGATAGAGAGAGAGAGAGATACTTGGGTTAATCATTGTTTGAATTCAGGGGACACAACAGATTAAAAGATTGCAGCTGCAGCCTCGGAATCAAACCTTTCAGTGAAAGTTGCAGCCAATGAGCTGCAAAAGCCTTCTCGCCAATGAAGCGCTCAAAGGCAAAGAAAGAGGAGAAATTAGAGAAGAAGAATCAGGCCGCCTTACAACACTAATACCAAGTTGGCCTGCCAGTGGTAAGACAAAAGCCTTTGCCGTTTGAAGAATGCTGGATATCCTGCCATGATGAAATCTCAGGCCACCAAAAATCAGGAGCCTCAGAGTTTAGCCCTTAGCCTTTTTTAGTCGCTGCTCAACAACTTGTTAACAACGACATCAACGACATGTGAAAGGATGATTTCAAGCAACCCCAGCACCCAATGATTCAACACTCGGAACATGCCCCACAGGTGCCATGCTGATGATGTCACTTCGGTTGTTTGCCTGCCTGGGTGTTTGTGGCTGCGGCCTGGCTGCTGGCATGAGCGATAGTTTCCGCTCGGAGGCGGAAGGCAAGACCAGTTGCTTGGTACCGATGGGTATTGCATTCTGAATGCTTTTTTTTTTTGGGGGGGGGGAACAAAAATGGCTGGGCCCAAGGTATCTTTCTGCGTGTGCCATTCTTTTTTGTGACCCAGGACTGGAAGTGTTGAAGTGTTGAAGTGTTTTGCGTGTTTTGGGTTTTCCGAAGAATTTTCGGCCGATACCATCTGTCATAGCCGCCTGGGTCTCCATCGGCCATCGCCAGGCCCTCTTGAATGACTTCTTTTTGGGTCTCGGTTTGCAGATGGCCCGACGAATCTGTGGAGACCCAGGAGACTTACCATGGGATCCTACCAAAGAGGAGGCGATCCACCATGATACGTCACTCTGATGAGGAAAAAAACTCAAAAACTCAACTCCACAATTTTCGCTTTTTCAGTGCTGTGATCGTGGACCGCAGAGTTTTTTGGAAGGTCGGTGATGGTTTTTACCCTTGGTGTCTGAGGCGAATTGCTTGGCCTGCAATCGAATTACCAAAGGAGTTGCAGCAATACAAGTCCAAAGTTGGCCAGCCCTTTTTCCTGAACCATGTGACTGGTCGCCAGCGATGCACCTTTCCTTGTGATTTAATATTAGATGTTTTTATTTCTTTTCTTGATAATGGTTGCTGAAGCTTTGGCAAATGGAGTACTGTGGTTTAGAATTTAAAGAAGCTATGTACTGTAGTAATTTGCAATGATAGTGATATTACACTGATATTACATGTAAATTCAGTGTGTAACATTGCGAAACATGCAGGTCTTAAGGTTTGAAGGCCTGGAGTCTTGCTACCGGTACGGCCCTGCGGGAACATTCAACGGTAAGCTAAGAAACATGGCAGGCGCGAGCATTTTGGGCATTGGGGAAGTTGATCGTTGGTCATGGTTGGGAGTTGGGTCCTTGACCTAACTCCCTACACCCCGAAACATAGACCCTAAAACCCAAACCATAAACCATGAACCCTAAAAACCGGACCGAGAACCCTAGACTCTAAAACCCTAGACTCTAAAGCCTAAACCCTGTGTGGCGACATGTCGTGTTTTGTGGGTACTGGTACTAGGATACCACTTGCCACTGGCCACTGAACCTTCTCACCAGCTCAGGTAAGGATGCCTGCATGCGGCTGGGCATGGGCAGCTTTGCGCAAGCATAGATTGACCACCAAATCACTGCCCTCCCTTAAACTAACAGCTTGCCCCTGAAAATGGATATATAGTTGGAATGCCAGTTTCCTTTTTAAGGATTCGGTCTATTTTCAGGGGATACCGGATACGTCAGTTTCGGGGGAGCTGTAAATCATGGGCATTACCTTCACAGGATCACCTTGCAACATTTGATGACCTTGAGGTGTTGGTGCTTTCCTGGGTGTTTGGTTCATGTCAGTCAGCATGGACAAGAGATCTTTGTCATCCTTGGGCTTCACTCTTGACACTGCCTTCTTCGTTGATGGCATCATTGGCTTGGGTGTTGGCATTACCATAGTTTCGTCTCTTGGATTAAAAAGAGTCGGCCCTTCAAAATTTCAAAACTTCAAGGGAAGTGCTGTCGGAAAGAAAACAACTTTGCCATGAAGCTGTTTTAGATGAAAGACTATGAAGACTAAGGTTCATGTTTGTGGTTGAACTACTGGCTGGCTGGGTGGTATTTTTACAATTCTTTGAAACTTGGCGACGAACGGTGGTTTTGCTTGGAAATCGACATAGTTTGAAACATGTCGCAATGGTGAAACTGTTGTGATGAAATGGATATTTTTTGCCATGAGAGAGCCTTTTCTGTGTTTGAGATCTGCAACTCAGGAGGTTTTCGATCAATCTGAGAACTTCTGGATTTGCATCTTCTGGGATGTGGTCTTCCATTTGCATCACGGCTTGACAGATTTTTTGGTCCCAATGGTCCCAGATCTCTTCCGTATGAGTGATTTTGATTTGATTTTCCAAGTTCTTTAGAGACCGCGCATCCTCAAAGCAGTTGTTTTCTGGGAGATTCAGTCCTTCCCTACAATCTGGATGGGTGCAGAGAATTGGGACCCTGTGTGAATTGTATCAGAGCCATTTTTCTAAGGAATGTGGCCATCAACGAGGAGCCGTTATGACTTTGCACATTCCTGGGTTACGCCGTTTTCTGTTTAGCCGTTGTCTTGGCTAGGAGTTGCCAGTGCGAGGTTGGCTGCTGTGCCCCCGGCAATGTGGAAAGCATGCAACAACCATCTACACTGCGGATGTTTTTGGATGATCCCCACATTGGTATTGATACACATCAATCTGTACTTTGGTTTTTGCCAGGTATAATTTAGCTGAAGCGGGTTACTTGGCAAGCATATGCAGCAGAACAAATACCCAGCGGTATTTTTTTCACGCTGCTTTGTGAATCACCAGTCAACCTACCCCCATGTAAGGTACCCCCATGAGAAACAAAGCCTTAATAAGGGGTTATTATATAACCATAGTTGTTCCCTTAATAAGGCCTTATTAAGGCTTTATTTCTCATGTGGGTACCTTACATGGGGGTAGGTTGACTGCCCATGATTTGTTAAGATCCTCCTTATTTTCTGGTCAGCAGTGTCCTAGCAAGTCCAAGCCAGAACACGAGAGAATACAGAATGATACCAACGTATACGCGCAACCATGAATCAAATCAACATTCTGATTACTGTGGTGATATTCGGCAGGCGTATCTCACTAAGTCGCTAGGCCCTACGGTCCCATGGTTCCCTAATATTGAACCAACCGCGATTTAGGCATGATATATTTGCAGCTCTCTGCTATTGCAGCCTTTGTATTGGCCATGGTGCTGGAGTCAGTGCCCTGACCCAAACGCTGTAAAGTGCCGTGTTTCATGACCAGATTGAAAGACAAACCGGCAAACCCTGATCAGTATGAAGGTATTCTTTGTGGTGATGCACTTGCCATCCCCTGGCGGTACAAGACCCCTCAGCATGTCACTGGAATGCACTTGGGGCCCCAAGATGGTGAAGGAAGCGACATGTTTTTTGTGTTTCCCCTTTCTGAGGCTCAACATCTTTGTGGGTGGCATGGCAGGTGGGCTCAATGTGCTGCTGACTGGAGGCAGATTAGGCTCGGTTGTTTGGATTTCCGCTTCCACATTGGAAGAGGTTGGGTGCAGCGTTTTCTACGCAGTACCTGACCTGTGTAATGTTGCAGGATTTGCATTGGGATGGCACTTTGGTCTTAGCCTCAACTGGAAGGCGAACAAGTACACAGTATCCTACCCCAAAAAGATGGGTCGCACTTTTTGTTGTACACCAGAGGTTGGAACATTTCCATGGGCAATGTCTTTGGTCGCAGCACTAGTGGCATTCCAATTTCAGCCACTTGGTTTGTATCCAAAACGCCAATTCCTTCACCGCGATAGGTGGCCACCCCTTCCCCCGAAATGAGGCCAGCTTCATTTCGGTGGCTCCACATCCTAGAAAGGAGCATCTCCATGGTGGAGTTTTCGGCCCGGAAGGTGGGGTTATCTCTCCGGCGGCCTATTTTCTTGGAATCTTGGTTGAAGGGTTTGATGTGGGACCTGTCAACCTTTGATACCTTGGTTGTTGTATGGGAGCTCCACCTTGTGAAGCATGAAAATATATGAAAATGATGCGATCTTAGGAATTGTTCTTTTAGTCCGGGGGCTCAGATGTAGATGGAGCAAAGGTGACAGCCGAGATTACTTGGTATGAAGGAATTCCTGAACCTGTATCTCAGACAGACTAGGGCTATGAGTTACAGTGTAGAAACAACTTCCTAAGAGGTGCCTTCAAAATTTGGGTTCATGTAAGTAGCCTCCGAGTGAGCACGAATCTCAGGCTTTGGTCTATGGCTTGGACTTCAGATCTCAAAACTTGTTGCTGTAAAGTCTCCAGTCTCGGCGACGGTGGAAAAAATGCTGAGCTGCAAGTCTTTTGTTTTGGGGGGGTGTGTTTTTCCGAAAAAGCCTGGCACCAGTCACAATGGTTTCTTCGTGTGAACTTGATACGTTACCCACTTCTGAAGCAGGATTGTATCAATCGATTCAGATTCGTTCAAGTTATTCAAGTTGTTTTAAAATGTGACAACTTAGGCACGACTGGCCACTCCTGGATACACTCTCTGACTTTGCCATTGCCAAATGCCATGAGTTTGAAGCTCCAGATTTGGCGATCTCTGCCTGGTCATGGGCGAAGCTGGAGGCCGAAACACATGCGAAATCGATGAATCCATAGGGAATTTTCCCATTGGGAAATCGTTGGATGTTTTCAGGTTCGAAAGCAACAGCTGATGGGCCTGGTTACTCAGATTACTAATGGTGAGATTTTGTTTTTTGGTTGCACCCCCTTTTCCCGCAGATATTGGTGTGTTTTCTTGTTGAAGGAGCCATTTGTCGTTCCATTATGATTTCAATGGATGATCTTGGACCACAAAATGCCAGAGCCTTGGAAATTTTGTTTGGGTTTTAGCAATGACCACTGAGTTGTTACCAACCACCATGCCATGGAGGTTGCAAACACTTTGTGGGCATGGGCAGCTCTCCGACATCGCGAAGGACCAGCTTTGACTGCCATGGCAGCATTGGCTATCAAAAGCCAGGGGCCTCAACAAGCTTTTTGCAGATGGGTTTCGCAATTTGTCCAGAATTGTGTGGATGTAGATGTCAGTGTCATTTTCAGTGTCATTTCATTGTGATGTCATTTGGCCCCTTCTATATTGATTCGTGTTTGAAACGTGTTTAAAAGCCAAGGTATGGGTGAGTTCATTTCTCAGGAGCTTGCGAATAGTGTCGGGAACTCTGTCAACTTGGATACCAATTCTCATTCCAATCAATGGGAAGTTGGTGGAAGTTTGGTCGGAGGGAGAGATCCCAGGTGTGGGCCTTTGCCAAACTTCATTTTCGTCATGAAGCCCTTCTGACCGCAGCAAGCTTCTTAGCTCTTTGGCTACCGGTTGAGCCGACCAATTGTATCTGCAGTCATCCAGCACCAAGAAAAGCTACTGGAAGCCGTTCTTTCTTACTTTTTGAGGCCTCTGCCGAAGGCATTCGGCGGATGTCTGTGCGAGCCAAAGATTCATATTCATTGAGAGTTGACTTTACAGGGTCATTGACGCCCCTGTTGCACTCTGTATGTTTTCATATGTCACAGACATGTTGGGTAGGCCCCAGCTAAACCAGACCATTCTTCAAAACATGTGCGATGTGTTCGCTTATGAGGACGGGACATCAGTCAGCCACTCAATTGTTTGCAGTGAGAAACTACAGACGAAGATGGAGGAAGACAGGGAGAAATCGATCAAATTGAAGGCAAACAGGCCAGATGACCCTCGCCAAGGACGACTTTGATGCAATGTGTGTGGCAAGTTTCTCCTGGGCATTCGCCACACTTGGTGCGGGGTCCTATTCTGAATTCTTGGATGTAGGGGGACTGTTGAGCCTTGTTGAACCTAGTCCAAAATGGGAGCATGGCATCAACAATAAAACCCATGGTGATGTTCCCAGTTCATCATGCATCATAATATCATCATAATCATTTGTGATCCCCGCTGCCTATCAAAGATTGCAGGTCACTTGGATGAGCCGTTGCTGGAAGTTATTGCTCTAGCAGTGGAGAAGCGAGTCTCGAGTTGTAAAACGCAGGACCGGCATGTCATCGGATATGATGATTTTGGGGGGGAGATGCAAATTGCTCTTGCGCTTCACTACAATCGGAAAACTCCCATGGAAGGAGCTCTCCAACCTGGTTTGGGCATTTGCAACCTTGACAGTGCGCAAGCATCTCAAATGATTGTTTTATGCCAAGTCTCCATACTGTCACCTAACTCTACACGAATCTGCCAATACTATCAAACATCTCGAAAGGACTCTGTGATTTGTTTTGTTCGTCTCACTGATCGGAAATCTGCACAGTAGGTGCATAAGATCCTGAAGTCAATGGGTTGTCCTTGTGACACGGCACGCCTTCCCTTCAAACTGTAGCAGCTCGCCACCTGAAACTTAAATCAATCCTTGAGGCCATCAAACTAACATGCTGGATGTCATTGCAGCTGCAGCCTGTGAACGCATCAATGAGTTTGAACTGCACCTTGGATGAAAATGACAACTTCAAGATGCAGTGACACAAGTGGAATCATCTGCGATTCAGGCAGCACATTACCAATACTGCGTGAGGGTCTGGCCCCAAGATGACAAAGATTAGGAGACTTTGTTCATCCAAAATTTGGCCAACGAAAACCCTCCAGGTTTGGACGTTTGGGGATCTTGAAGCATGACGTGATGACGGCCGTTTCAGGCATTTCGGGTCTGGGAGTTGAAGATCAATCCTTCAGGGAGCTGACAGTTTTGACATGCCGCCATGCCATAGGAGTTGTTCGAGCTAAAGCCCAGCAATTTGATGCCAACACCCCAGCTTTGCACGGATGTGCTGATGTGAGAACATGACGCAGATCCGTTCAACGGAAGGATTTTATCGTCCATGATTGTCATGCTGTTTTTGTTCTGCTCTTGCCGGACTCATGGCTGCACGGCTGGATATTTTTGGCTCAATTGGCTCAGTTCACAGGTGAAAAATGCCGAATCTTCCTTGAACGATCATAATATATTGTGACCCATGTGTAAAAAGGAGGGTCCAAAACCAGATGGGACCACAAGGGATATTTCCAACACAACGGTTTTTGCACTCCATTGTGTGTCTCATGCCGCGAGATGAGCCCATCTTGCCAAAGACATGGTATGAGCAGGATGATTCCGAGTCCGAGAGGCTGGCCTCCAAACTGTTAGCCAAACAACAAAAAGACATTTACAGGCATACAGTTTCGTATATAATACAGCTATATAACTTGGATCCATTTGTTAGATATATTTTCATAAATCCCTAGGTGTTTATTAAATTCAAGCAAGCCAAAAAAACATCACAGGGGGTTGAGGATGGACTCCCCTCCCATCCTGGAAGACCTCGGCACCAGGCCCAACAGTCGAACCTGGGCTACCGAGCCAAGTGCCGCATTCCTGGGGCGAAAACAGGTGACACTCCAAGAGACTGACGCTTTGGATCCGCTTAATTGCTGGGTAGGATGCGGGGATGTTAGAATGGACATATTGGAATTATATATAGATGGGGATATGTATATATATATATATGTGTATGGATATCTGTAGATATTTTTATGTGGATATATAGATGGAAATGATTTGATTGATACGGCTAGTCCGATTGAGACTGACTTGACCTGGTTTCTTATTTCATCATGGTCCTATGGTTGATCCTGTGTTCACAGTGATTCATGCAACTGAACCTATTGCAAAATTTTCTTGTTGATCAAATAGTTTGATGAAGAAACTGCTCAACGAGGATTTTTACAGAGCAAAAAACACCTGTTCACCCCCCCCCCCCACGGGCCCCAAAAAATAGGCCGAATCACACGACCTGCAAACGATTCGATCTGAGGAACGGATCCGCGAGTGGTTCCGAGAGGCTTGTGTTCGTCAGCATGGCTCGGTGGTGCGTGCCTGGAAGGTCATGGATTTGAACGGTGATGCACGACTTACATACTTCGAGTTCGTAAGGGGCTGCAAAGAGATGGATTTGAAAAATGCACGGCGGATTTGGTGTGCCTTGGGAAGAAGTGGATTTATTACATTGCAACAAGTTGATCCTAAACTTGGAGAACAACTCGGCTCATTGGCTGGCTTGATTTGGTGCATGTTTGGAACTGTGGAGACAGCTTGGCGGATGTGTTTTAACAAGACTGGAAAGCTTCGAATTCGCCATGATGAATTCCAAGAAGCGTGTCAGGATGTGAAGTTTAAAGGTGAGAGCTGGATGTGTTTCAAAGAACTCTGTTCTGAGAAAGCCAGCAATGGAATGTCAAGGAAGGAGTTTGGATTTTTACACAGCTGGATTTCCCCTGGAAAACCAGACAGAGGTTTCCTTGAGTCGACGCCTTCACGATGGGATGTGCCTACACAACCTTGGGTTCCACCTCAAAGAAATGCTCCCAAGAATGAGCGCCGCAAACGCTTTAAGGACTGTCTTTTGAGGTCTTATGGTACCTTTGTTTGCCCAAGAAATTTGGCAGACTTTACTTCAACTTCCAGTTTTTTTTTGGATAAAACTTTATAATAGCATCAAGGATGCCCCTATATGCGCAAAAAGCATGAAACCATGATTGAAATGACAGGGTCGCACAGGGCCCCCTTGCAGCTTGAAAGTTCTGTACTGCAACTTCAAGAAGTGATTAGTCTTAGAACCTTAGAGTCTTCTCGAAGATCTGTGGTCAATGAGGACCGTGATTCGTTTGGAGGTTTTCCAAAACAAAAAGGCTTCGTCCAAGAGAAACAATGACATCGAGTTTCGAGATGTCACGTCACTACTGAGGTAATATGGTTAGGGCTTGGCGGGAAGGATTGGATCGAGATCATAATGATCGAATGGACTACAATGAGTTCAGTGTAGCGGTGAAGGATGTGGGCTATGCAGGGAATGCCAAAGAACTTTGGCAGGAGTTGGACCTGAACAAGAACGGCTATGTGAGCTTGTGGGTGCCTTGGAATTGCTCGACTCTCGCGTTGTTTTCCCGGGAATATTCTCAATAGGACCTTTTTGAAGCCAAAAGCTCAGAGTTTGAGGAACGAATTTATGACTCAAAACTCATAGATGAAAAATTATACTATATACCATATGTACCAATTCAGGCCTCCTTCAGTCGTCATTTTGAGGTTTGCATCATATGTTGGTTCTTGACAAACCAGGAATTGGATGAAGCAACCGCGCGGCTCTTGAGGGAGTTTGTGGATACAGCACGATCCAATTTTGGATCTTGGGCTGCCTTTTGGCATGAAGCTCTGGATGTGCGAGGAGATGATCGTGTTTTATACCCAGAATTCCGTGATGGATGTTTGATGTTGGGTTGGACAGAGGCAGATCATTTGTTCCAACTACTGGATACAGATCGTGCCAGATATCTCAGTTGGTCCACTTCATCATGGCTGGCTGGGGCTGAGTTAGAGGATCAAGGGGATCAAGGTGCAGGAAATCCAGTTGCTGAGCAGGTGGGGCAAATCGGTGATGCCGCATCGACGGGTTCATTGAAGTTCACAAAGGCACAGAGCAGAGCAATGCATCAAAAGCTTCGCGACCACCGTCATCGAGTGAAGTGCTTTGAGGGACGTGCACGTGCGGAGCTTCCTGGTAGCCATCCTGCTGCTGGCACTACCATCTACAGCTCGGGGCCTCCCTTGAATTCGCAACCTGGCTATTTGGAGCGTTCATAAGTTTTTTAAGTGTTGAATAAATTGAAAACAACTCTGCAATCCTTTGGGGATGTTTCAGAGCACCGTGATTGGAGGCACATTGCAGGCAGCAAGACCCCACCTCTCTTGGAGACGCCAAGCAAACCACTGGTGGCAAGTAGCTTGCTTGCATTGGCCATCCTGATGGATTAGGGTGCACCTACATGTGCCTACTGCTGTAGTTTCAATTCGCAAGAAACTACAACTTGCAACATCCAACGTAGAGTCGTCATCATGACGCAATTTTCGATGGAGTCGAACCATGCCCCGGCCGGTGTCTGAGCTTAGGCACATCAGATCTTGAATATGACTTGCCTGACTGGCTGCTAGTGGCAGAGGGGCGAATGAGGACCATGACGGCTTGTCAAAGTTTGTGCTTTCGGAAAAGCTTGGAATCGCCATGTGCCGATTTGCAGGATACCAGAGCCTAAGCCAAAGGCAGACCTAAGCTTCCCTTTGAAACCGCAACAACCTGGTAAAGGAGGCGCACGGATAGCTGGGTAGCCACAGCTACCACATGCTTTGGTTACAGTCCTTTAGAACGACCTGTCAACCTGTTGTTTGTTCAAGTTTGTTCCATTCCCTTGGCGTAGGTTGGCCTTGCTCGAAGCTAAATCTGGTCGACGAGCTCTGGGGAGGAAGCAAGGACGCCCTTTCCTTGCATGTTGTCCGTCCACCTTCGATACAAAAAGACGTTGTACAAAGGACTTATATACAGTCATTTCCAATGCCATGATTTACCGATATTGATGCTGATTTGAGTGACATGGAATTGCATAAATATTTGCTTTATTGGATCATCATCATCATCATCATCATCATCATCATCATCATCATCATCATCATCATCATCATCATCATCATCATCATTTTGATGATTGGGCTGATTGTAGTTTGTCTTCTGCATGTGACAGCAGGGCGGCCTCTTCGCAGTCCAGCCGTGTTGCAGGATCTCGGACTGCTCCTCCGACCCCTGACGCGAAAATCATGCTCGCAGCAGAGTCTGGACAGGTTTTGGTGGAATTGGATGGAATTGGCATATTGGTATGACGGAACAGGATGATAAGGTATCAATATATGTATCAAAAAGAATGTATCAATTGCGTTTCTCTGCGCCAACATTTTTTTTTCTCCACGACCGACCGGTGACCATTGGGTGCCAGTGCCACTGGTCGACAGGTGGAAAAAGCTAGCAACTGAGTGCTCAGGGGCCTGACTCAGCAGCAGTTCGATAGTGCCATTGACAGAGAGGAAAACTCGGTCTTGCGGATTATTGGCCCAGAATTGAGGATATATTTATATATACATATATATATATGACAAATATACTAAGAACCCAAGAGAACAAGGTGTTTGTTTGGCAAGCATTAGTTTTTGATTCTTGACGCATTGACCGAAAATGCTTGCTTGGATTCGCTGTTCCAAGCTTCAAAGCTGGGAAAGACATCACACAGTGCCGAAGCCATTTTTTTTGGGCACGGGTGTTTAATTCCATCAAGTCCATCTTGGCGAAAGCAGCCATGAAAGTGATCTGAGGTTAGTCTTTAAGATGGATTGATTCTTGATTCTTGACGATGTGGGTTGGACCAATCACCATACGAATCGTTGAGAGGACTAGCCCTAAAGGGCATCAGCAGCACAGCTTTTGAAAAATGCTCGCGGTGAAATTGCCCTGAGCTTGAATGATTTTGACAACACTTGCTGTCCGAAAGAGATGGCTTGAAAACAAAAATGATAAAAATGCGATGCCCGGCCCTTGCTGTTGGGAGGATTAACTATAGCCCACGTAAATGAATTGGTAGTGCATCTCTACAAGTACTGCGATTTGCATTTGCCAATTTCATATTGGTTCCTCTGAAGCATTGGATTCAACGAAGGTGCAAGGACTTTCCAACAGTGCCTGGTGCTTTGCAAAGGTGGACTCCATGCTTTCACCTTTTGGATTGAACCTCGGAAAGATGCAATTCTCACCGAAAAACATCATTGCAGGTGCTCTACTATGACGAAGCAACGCTGGAATCCATTGCGCAGGGTGGCTCAAAAAAGCCTCAAAGAATCTCCAACTTTTCCATGGGTTTTTACATATCAAACTGTGACAAAACTGAGGTCGGCAGCTGTCGCAAGAGCAGCTGAGCTTACCTCTCAAGAGATGGGGCACTCCTGACTGGTTTGAGTTTTCCATGGGCTGCCCATCTCGGATCTTTGCACATGACTTGACTGGTTCTTACACTCGCCCTGGGCCCCCCCTTTTGCGTATTCATCTATTCATCAGCCGATGTGCAATAGGCTGAAATGGTATCCGTTGACAGGAACACTTCTTGGGCGTTCGCGAGGTTGTCCATCTACCATCAGGAATTGGCAGCCTGTCTTACTGAGTTGTTGGTTTCAAGACGTCCTGCAGAAGTCACAGCTACCAAAAGTTGAACGCTTCTGAGGTGGAAGCAATTGCCATACAGGGAGTCAGTCTCTAAGTCGTGATTTTTTTTTGGTGAAATGACATTTGAGCGCGTTGAGATCAAACGTGAACCATTTGTCATTTCAAGACCATTGGAAATTTGAAAGCAGTTCTGAAAGTCAATTTGAAATGCCAACACCTTCCAATCGGAATATTTTTTTTCACGGCTCACAGTGCTGCTAGTATCTACGAGATCATCTCGGTGCGATGTTTTAGCGCTCCGACGGTGTCATGTATAGTCATGGAAGTCATGCCACTCCCATCAGCACGGCGGGCTATGCGATGACTCCAGCCACTTGGTTGGGCTGGGTTCCAGCCCATAGTTTGACTGACGAAATCAATACAAACAGCGCAACATTGACATAGCTAGAGATGCTTATGGAATCTTGTAGTACGTCTCAGGATGCCACAAACAGTGTATCCCCTGGTTTATTGCATGAGCATTTTCTGTTTGAAAAACTCTTTCGTTCATAGTATCTGTGACCAAGTTGATTTATTACACTTTGGCGCAAGCTTTCTTTTTGTGGTGTGTGTCGTTTTTTTTTGTTCAAAAACATATTTTCTCACCTTGTAACTTTATACACCTAGAAAACCTCCACACATGACCCCACCGTAAAACTGACGTAGCAGCGTAAAACTTCAGGGCCAACCGCCAGCTGTCTATGTGTACCAGGCCTGGGGCTTTTGGACTCTTCAATCACTATTGTTGAAGTGAAATTTTGATATAGCAATTGCGGTAGAAATATATATATATATATGTGATATATATGTATACTATAGTATAGTATATTAAAAAAGTTTTAAAGATCATCATTCATCATTCATCATCATTTTTTGTGCCTGTGTGCACTTGATTCTACGTCCGGAATCATCATCAAGGTGTTCAGTTTTCGCTACCCTGGCAGGGCCAAAGATACAGCGATTATCAACAGCTCCAAGCTGCAATGCAACAAGGTCAAAGTCAGCTTGTCCGGTCTGGGACAACATCTTGGGCTGATGTCTTGAAAGACAAGTCTGCCTTGGAGACTCGGGTTATGACTCATTGACTATAATTATGACCATGAAGATTACATCTACTTTGTTGGATGATGATGATGATGATGATGATGATGATGATGATGATGATGATGATGATGATGATGATGATGATGATGATGACGATCATGACGATCATGAGGCTGAGGACGATGATGAGAATGATTTTCATGTGGTACACGCCTTTGAAATTTCATTTCTACGTATATTTGATCACTAGCAATACGCGCAGTAGGAACAATTTTTGATGAACAAACTGTACAAGACATGCACCGGCCAAAGGAAAGGAGGGTACATGAGCTCTTTGTACAATATGCTGGAGCAGATCGAAACCTGGACCCTGCAGAACTGCATGGACTTGCTATCGGTGTGGGGCAACAATTGGGTGTGGACCCAATCGCATTTGGAGACATCAGGAGCAGATGTTCGGGTCTCTGGCACTCTTTTGGTGCATGATTTTTGTGGTAAGTAGTCGTTGATATGCATGCAGATTAGTGATTCATAGGCATGTTGAAATGCAACAAAACAGTTGCAGTGGAGGACCTTGTTTCACCGCTTTGATTTCAGTGGTGATGGGCACTTGGACGAAAAGGAGACGTTCCACTTGATCCAATACATGTTACGAGTCCACCGAGACGTGCAGCAGAAAAGGTCTGCGCAATTCGCTCAAAGGCAACATGTACCTGATTTTACCGCTGCATCCATACCCTTCAAACAAGTGGAGCAGGCCTTTGATTTACAAAAGAAACTTGGACAGGGAGGGCAAGGTGCCGTTTACCTGGCAGCTGAACGTACCACGCAACAGAAGCGAGTCGTCAAGTTCTATGACAAGAGTTGTGCAAATGCGCCAGTGGAAGATATTGTGGATGAATTTAATCTTCTTACGAAGCTGGATCATCCAAAGATTGCAAGGGTCTATGAGGTGTTTCAAGATGCTTGGTCGCACAATCTGCTAGGTTTCAAAAACTCACAAAAGCAGAAGAGTATGATTTGCAGTGGTTGAGGATCACGCCTATATCTATGTGGTGAGTGAGCCTTACTTTGGGGGAGACCTCACCACTTGTGCACAGAGGGCGAGTCAGAATGGAGTTGCTTTGAATCAGAACTGGCTTGCAGGCATCCTACGCCAAGTTTGCGCATCTTTCGCAGCACTTAAGGGGGGGGGCACCTACTACAGTTCGGATTCCAAAAATGGGGGGAACCCCGACAAACGGCCCCATGAAGTCTCGTGATCTGAGGCAGGCATTCTGTATCTACACAACAACAGGTGCATGCATTGTGACATCAAGGAGCCTAATGTGATGATCTCTGGAGATACCGATTGGCAGTGTCCGCATCTTGCCTGGCATTAGATACATTAAGATACATGAGATGGGTCCAGTGTCAATGGCGACTCTACCTTTCGGGAGTTTTTTTTGTTGTTTTGATGAGTGGACAGGAATGTGGTCGTCATTGACTTTGGCCTGGCCCGCGATTTCAAGAAATCCAGCACTGGAGTGATGGGAACTCCTGGCTACATGCCACCAGAGGCAGGGGGGGGATTTCAAACAACCTCTTCGGGCTCCGCACCGTTTTTTTCGGATGTGAAAATGTCCCCCAACAGGTGTGGACGCAAGGCATTTGGACCATTTATGGAGATATCTTTTCCATGGGCACCTTGGCTTTAAGCCACTGGACACCTTGGCTTCCTTTGGTTCGAATGGGTGCCCAACTGTCATCTAAGGTTCAATGCCTACACCTTAGACTTGAGGGTATGTGGCTGCTGAGCTATGGGAAAATTTGTTCCATTTTTGATGGTTGAAGCTGTGATCACACTGAGGTTTTACAATATGTATTGCTTGCATCAGTACCTTGGCTTTCTAGAAGCAGAGGGGTTGGTGAACAGTGCGCGACAGTTCCTCAATACAATCTTCTTGAGGCGGAAAGCATTTGAAGGTACCACCATTCCGCAGCTCCAAGTCTGCTCCTCAATGTACTTGGCTTGGCCGAGTGTAGATACATGGCTTATGGGGGCTCCGGGAACGGACTGGACATGTTGCGCGGCATCAGGCGCAAGCCTGCCAGCGCCTTCCTGAGATGCAGCATCAAAGCTGCCACTGAGAATTTCACAGCAAGGAGTGCATTTGCTAAGCTTGATGAATTAACCGACAAGTGCCTAGGTGTGCTGTGGACTGGCAACCCTTGTCAAACTGCCCATCTTTCCAGCACTTGGTGCAGCAGATGATGCAACCTTCTTTCAAAGCTGCTTGAAAGAAAAGACATCATCATCATCATCATCATCATCATCATCATCATCATCATCATCATCATCATCATCATCATCATCATCATCATCATCATCATCATCATCATCATCATCATCATCATCATCATCATCATCATCATCATCATCATCATCATCATCATCTACTATTGACAAAACGGTCAGACCACATGCATGCTTCTTCAAGGCTAGACCTAAAGTGGAGCAGGCGTGATTGCCTTCTTGTGGGATGTCATAGGGGCATTGTTTTGTGGAATGCCTGGGAAAGAGAATCTCAAGCGAGTACTGGAAGTTCTTCTTATGCCGGGAAGGTGATGATGCATGATTGGTGGAGAGAAGCTGGAAAGGAGACTAGGGGATTTTGCCACTGCATGGCACTGGCGTGCGCATGAAGTCACTTGATATGTACTGCGTTTAGTTGCTTGTCAAATGATTTTGTGTGGGTGGAGGAGGAAACAAGTCCTATCTCCAACAAGGCATCAGTAGTCGAGCTGTGGCCTGTTGGGCAAACCAAGCCGGCAACCTATTCGATGGCTGCACACAAATACTCACAGAAACAACAGAATAGAATAGACAGTGAGACAACGGCACCCCAAAAAAAGCAATAATAAGACGATACCACAATAACACAATAGGAAGAGGACATGATACATCAATGCACCAAGAATCCTGCAGGCAATTTCTGACCTGGGCAAGCTTCGCCGAACGAGACTTGGATTCGTTAGCTATGACGGATTTTGATGGATTTTGTGCAGCTTGACTGGTAAAAGATGAACAAATCTTGGATGATTGAGGACCGATTTGCACAGAGCTTTGATGACAGACATGGTGGGCAGAGAAAACCTGACCCAGCTCAAGGAGAGTTGAACAACAACTTCAACGTCATTAAGTTGATGTAGTTCACACCGGAAGACGCAAGTATTGGAATGTGCTACTCCCCGGAAAACTAACATGTCCCTTGAAAATTGATGGTTGGAAGATATATTTCCTATGAAAATAGTCCCTTTTGGGGGGACATGTTAGTTTTCGGTGGTGTACGGTATGGATGGGAAACAATTGTCACAGTTTTTCCACATCGAACGTACAATGCCGCCACCGTGTCAACCGCTTCCTTTGCGAGGAGCTGAATGATCTCTTTGCCACTTGGTCGGCTTCAGAGCATGTAGAATTCTTGAAATGAACAAAAATAAAGATGACCGTCCGTACCATGGTAGTCATCTTCGTTCTATACAGGCAGCTTCTAAACATTCAGATTGAACAACATCCATCAAAGAATGATCTAAGATGAGGCGTGCATATGCTTTACGTATATTTATATGCATTCATATGCCAGAAATATACATGTGATGCTCTCGACTGCTTTCATTCAATATTCTCATCCGCCATTGAATCAAATTGTTCCATGCAAAATTTCCCAAGGCTTCCATGGATGCGGACCACAGTGGTACAGTCACAGAAGCTGAAGCCAGAAAAGCCCTAAAGAATCGTATGCCACCGGTGACTCCAGCAGCAGGAAATGGTGAGGAAATTTCCATGACATCGGGGGACCCAGGATCCGAATCTGATGTGTGTTTCTATCGAGGCTGAAGTTGACAAGTTGGTCCAAACTCTGATGGGTTGGGGGGCCCGAAAAACCTACCGTACCTGTTTTGTTGGAGAATGACATGACTGGTGACTGGTGAGGAAAAAGGGCGATTGTTGCACTAATTTTTTGGGCACATGAAGTGACTTTGGCAAGTGCAAAGTCACCCAAATTGGAGGTGATACAGGATGTGTAACCTACAGTCGCTTCATGGCTGAGATGATTGCAGCCAAGAAGGCCGGGGGATGCCTAGGTCGTTTCCACCAAAAAATCACCAAATTTTCACCGGACAATCTGCGATTTTTTTTTTGAGTCGTGGTTCTGGAGGCCGTTTCTTTGTTTTTTTGTTGTTGTTGTTTTTTGTTGTTGTTGTTGTTGGATTTGGACAAATCCCCAGGCTGACAATGATGAAGTGCTGCGCCTCGGCCGTGAATGATTTTGTGACAGACCTTTTTAGACGGATGTCCTGCCGATTTTGGTGCGTTAAGTTGTGAAATCACCTCAATTTCGCCTCATTTCAGGAAACTGGTGGGTTGGTGAAATAATAGTTCAATTCAGATTCGTTGCTCGCCAGCAGCTGGGAAATATCTCAGGTGGCGTATGTTCAAGGAATTGGATGTGGATAACAACAACTCTTTGGATGCCAATGAGATTCGGGCTCCTTGTTTGCACCTTTGAGCTCTGAACCAAAAGTATGTAAGAGAGATGAGCTTAGAGATATTCAGAGTATATAAACACGAGAACAAAATAAGTTGTCTTGTTGGAAGTTCATTTATGCTTTGCTTTCAGGTCCCAGATTTAATAAGAATTCTGAGTGAAGTGTTTGTAAGCTGTAGCCGTCCTATTTTCACAACCTCTCAGCGTAGGTGACTCTGTCTCAGTCCGGCAACTCGTGCAGGCGATGCTCCAAAAACAAAAAGTCAGAGAAATCATGGCCGACCGGACTGTGACGGATGTCATGGATCGGATGGGTCTTAACCGCACGGGAAATGCACCTGGGTTGTGGACATAGAGAGATTCACGTCGTTGGGTCGGGCCACTTGGATAGCTGGATAGCTGCGACCTTGACATCGAACCAAGGTATCATTCCAGGATTTCAAGCGCGCTTTAGAAACGGTGCAAGTTGAACCTTGCCCGTTTTGAGAGTTGATGAGATGATATGAGATGTGTTTTTCACATCTCATTTTTTTTTTGGGGGGGGGGTAAGTTGAATGGTTATGGTTACCCGGATTCCTCGGCACGGCTTTATCTGAGTTGATCAGATTTCCTCCAGACTCCGAGGAGTCGGAGTCGTCATTTCCCACCACTCGGCCACAGACTCTGCGAGAAGGAGATAAGGTTGGCCCAAGTTTCCAAAAGCACGCATTTTCGAGGAAAGACCTGGCAAATTTCATTGGAAGATTCGGTGAAACACATCCAGTTGATGGTTCGGAAATCCGACTAGCCAGTTGATGTTGGTAGTTTATCCCATTATTGACAGGGTTTTATACATCCCTGGTGGTTAGCCGGATTTCTTCCATCAACAGTATGAAATCAGTTTGTGGTTGCGTGATTCCAGGTACAGTATTTTTCTTCGAGTTATGCCTGCTGGATGGATACCACCATTGCAGCTGTAGATACTATGACTGGAAATATGCAGCTTCAGTGCAAACCAGGCCGTCATGTGATGAATAATAATGACTGTTCCAAGTTGAGCTATTTGAGAGATTGCTGTCTCACCCCTCAATATCTCCAGGCTACTGGCTGCCACCGGAGGAGCACCACAAAGTGAGACGAGCTTGAATTTGAAATTTCGAGCTTTGCTTTCGAACACAGAAGGCAATGAAGGCTAACGTTGAATGATTCAGCCAAATGAACCGAAAATGAGGGATAAAACGAAATGCACCCAGCACAGAGCAGTTCGACACGCAAAATCGATGCTTTGAAGTATCACGTGCAAGTACAAAGATATGTTAAGAACACCCACTCAAGAACTGGAATACTGCAGTACCAAAAAAACTGGGAAAGATTAGAATATCTTTCCGTTTCGTTTGGAAACTTCCACCGTTCCGAGGTGGAAAGGATTGCTGCCTTCAACTCACAGGAGTTGTCCAATACGGCCTTTTCCTTCGCAACGGTCCGACGCCTCGAAAACGACCGAACAGGGGGATTCCCCATGTGAAGAAGTCAAGAGTTGTGAGGTGAGTGCAATCAATGTTCCATTGATGGATGTCGGAAGCTCAACTTTAACAAACTGCAACTGTCTTTATGACATCTTTTGCATGCAAACAATCTGCTGTGTATATGAGTCATGCGGCATGTTCGAAATTTGTGTTCTGATGGTAGTCTTGAAGTGATCATGTCAAATGCTGGATTGCGCAAAATCACGCAAAACAGGGGGGGACTCACAAAAACCGGTACCAAAACCATCCAAAACGCTAGATTGACAAACCCTGCAAAATAACAAGGGCTCACTAAATTGCCGATAATTACTGCGGCAAACAGCAAATTTCGACGACACCTCACATATATTTACACATGTGTATACACACATTCTTTAGCTTCCAACTGTTGAGATACTGAAGGCAATTGCTTCAGAGATGGTAGACCGGATCGATGCAGGGGTGTTGAGCTAAGGAGAAGCTCCAGTTGTTTCAGGGTGCCGCGTCGCTGATGTTGTTACCCTGCCAGGTGGTAGATAACCAGGCGCTTTCCAACACTGCTTGGGCGTAAGGTGTCCTAGAAGCTTCCCCTTGTGGTGATGTTTTTTTTTTGTTTGTTTGAAATTTCTGAGATGTGGTTTTCCGCATTTTTCACTTTCGAGGTTCGCGAAATGCGACTTATACCGTGTCAGTGGCTAAGGGGTTACCGTGTTTTTTCAGTTCGGGGGTAACAATGGCAACTCATGGGTGACGCCAGGAACCACTGCATCAAGCCGTCTCGGCAAGGAGCTTAAGATTGCCAACGTTTCATCCACCATGCGAGTTGGGACGTTTTCCCCCCGAGACCTTAAGGCCACGGCCATCCGGAGAGTGTCTGAATTTGTCCCACAAGGCCCGGAAGTTGAAGAAATGTAGGGAGGAACTTTGCAAATCAAGGTATTTATTCAGTTGACAAAAGCATGGGACGTTATTGTAACCATCTTTGGTAGTGAAGGGACGTTATTGTAATGAGCATTGAGTTCACACACTGATGACAGTTTCTCTCATACCAAGTGCCTTTGTGGATCTTGTTTCTCACTGGAGTGATGAAGGTCTGTCAAATTTGGCATGGACATTGGCAAGGCCAACCTTTAGATGATCACAGTCTGGAGTGGAAGGATTTGGGAGTTAGCAAGATGCACTTTCAACTACACACAGACACTAGCATTATCTAGCATTATTTCTTGTATGTCAAGTCGTGACCATTTTAAATAAACACTGTGTCCTTGTGTACTTCAGTGCTTTGCGAGTAGAAAACGTTCACATCCTTGAAATGCTGGATTCTGGATCAAAACTCATTGTGCAAGCATTTGAAAGCTTGGTGAGACATCAAGGGCCTATGGCAGCCAGCAAAGCTACTTGGCAAGATGTGTCAAATGCTCTCTCAGCCTTGGAGACCCGACAAGCTTCGCTAAGAAGCAAACTTCTTGAGTTGCATCAAAAGCAGGAAGCCAAAACGAGGGAAACAAACCAAAATGGTCAAAATGATCAGGAAATCATGAAGTTGAAATTAAACTATGCTGCTCGTATGGTACAATTGCAACGACAAGGTGAGATTCTTCGCTCCCAATCTACTCGTGCCTGTCGTCAAGCCGTTCGTTCACGTAGCATTGCCATGAAGGCCAAAGAAGCTGCGGAAGAGGCGAAGGTCGAATCGCAGCAGATGCGTTTTACCTTGCAGGGTCTTGGAGATGCCCTCGACCTCAAGACCAAAGAAGCAGAAGATGCTCGAAGGGAATGTGAACATTTACGAGAGAAATTGCAGCTACAAGAGCGCAGATCCATTAAAAATGATGAAGATCTTCAGAAGCAAGAGATTTTGCTTGAAGAAGCGGCGGCAGCTTTGAATTGCTTTATGTCCAACTACCCCAAGACTCCTGCTTTGAGCCCACATTGATGTCCTGCAGCAAAAGGTTGCATGAGTTTTTTTATCCGAATACCGGCTTATGAACTGCTGATCATGTGAAAATGGGGGCTCCTGGGATGGGCTGATACTCATAGGTCCAGACTTCAAGATTCCCATTCGAGTCTTCCAGCCTCTTCCCACCTGAAACATATCTTTTTATAGATTTGCCGGGCCTTTTGTGGTGGTGTTTTTGTCTTGTGGTCTCATCAAATTGATCTCCCAGCGGACCGGGGACTCAGGGCCTCAACTCGGCAGGTTGGTCATAACCGATGAGCCTCTTTTGGCCGCCATTGCAGATGAATCCATCGCCAAACTTCCGATGCTCAACGCACAGGACCTTTCCGAAAGAGAAATCAGTGGCAGGTTACACCATGGGTAGCACCATGTAGCACCCTAGAATCCTATAAGTATCTCAAGGATCTTGGGGTAGCCACCGTGGCTTGCTGGCAGTTGCACGGATTTTGGGCATGCCTGAAGGACTTGTCCAATACGCTATGGGCAATGGCCAAGTTAGAAATGGCCCATTTGTCGCTCTTGGATGCGGTCGAAAGCTTGGTAGATGCAGCGTGCTATACCAGGACTTAGTGAAACGGGGACGTCTGACGACACTGAAAAACCTCAGGTTTCCACCGAAACGATGAAGGCTTTGTGAAGTGTTGTTGATTTGTGTTGAGCATTGCCTTCAACTTTTTCATGTCATTTGGAAACTCCACCTTGTCACTCCACCTTATTTGGAAACTCCACCATCAAGTTTTGTATGAAATTTTCATGATTTTTCTATTGTCACCCCACCTGACTGCTCCATTTGGCCGCAGAAAATCGATGAGTTCAATCCGCAAAGCATTTCCAACTCTGGTGGGGAGCATGGCACGAGATTTTTTCCGGGAAAGTGGGAGGTGATTGGATAGAAGCAGATGCGCCAGATGAATGGCTGGTAGCCGATAGCATCTTCTTTTTTCCATCGCATGCGATGGATTCATAGCTTCATTAAGATTTTCCTACCGATGCCAGGTTGGGCTTTAGCTACACTCTTGTTGGATGATCGACCAGTCTTGTGCTTGGCAGTGATTCAGTGATTCCCAAGAAATCTAGTAATTAATCACTACAACCAACCACTATGCGTTACTTCAATCCCAAGGTGATGGCTTCCTTGGCGGCTGCTGCATTGCAAAAACTTCCGAGGTTTGAGAGGCGGATGGATTTTTGCTTCAGCGGTGGCAGCTTCGGTGATTTTTGTTCCACCAGAAAATGACGCGAAGGCAGTCGATCTCCAACTTTGTATGGTCTTGTGGCAGTCTCAGGATGTTCAGAATCCATGTCGATTTTTTGTTGCCTCTTTTTTAAGATTTGATGTTTGTTTGTTGGGTGATTCTGGATTTCAAATGAATACTTCAGACTCCACTTTAATCGAGAGTCTTGCACAGATAGATGATGCAGGTATAAATTCAAACATAGATGTGTATGTAACGTATTCTTATTTATATAATATGTTGTAAACATAAAAACCGGGGCACAAAAACAAAAAGGTAAGAAAAGAGGAGTCCCAAAAATATAGCATGAGGGAAGGTAGCCTGATGGCAATGGATTTGCTGTAATAAAGAGATATTTATATAGAGATATTGCAAGTGATGTGCCATCACAGGTGTGCCAGGTTTTGTTTTTCGAGGTGCGAAACTTCAGTACAAAGACGACGAGCTAATGGAGGCCATCGCGGCTGCAGCTATCGAGGCAAGAACTGACCTGGGAAGGTACCTTGAGGGCCATGAAGATTAGAATCTACAATAGATGGTCATGTAGCACTGCTGAGGGTGGAAGCTCTTGCTTTATGATTTCATTCTGTGCAGGGTATCTCCACCTTTGATGCGCAGGCAGGGGATCAAGAAAGATCAGTCATCAGACATGACCGTCTTTGACCCGGGCCAGGCCTTGTCCAACACTCTCTGGTCCTTTGCAAATTTGGAATGTTGGCACCGGCCACTCAAAGAGTGGCTGGCTCAGGGTCAGTCAATTTCACAACTACTTGGGATATGTGGGGGTTCCATGTTTTTAGTTTCGCCATGACCAAGCTGCCAAGGGCCATAAGCAAGGAGGCCATTCAAATCCAAGCAGAGCTCACTACTCAAGAGGCATGGACATCTCACAAGCCACCGCTTCATGCACGTGGCAAGTGTGCTACCACTCCGACGATGTGGCAAGGTGACGAACTTGTCCTGGGCATTGGCAAAGTGAAGGGCCCAAATTTGTTTGATAAGCATCCTTTTTCCACTTGTTCCAAATGCTTCTGGAAGAGTTTTAAACCAAAGTCTTCAATTTTCTGACAACCATAATAGTGAAAAAAAACTAATTTTCTGTGTGTGCAAAGTATCGGTCCCTTTGGTCATAGCAGTCAAGACCTCCATCACCGAGGCTTTGGTGTCATGACACCACCTTTTTGAGGACCTTGGCTGCGCAGGCTGGTGGGACAATCTCCAGGCTTCAAGGGTCACCCTTGAAGTTACGTCAGGCCATGGAACATGCAAGTGAGTTGAACAAGCCGGGGGCCCATAGTTTTGCGCAATACCCAAGCTGCAAGTAATGAATGCTTCCCTGTATATAATCTGCAAGAATAGGTGTTTTTTTTCCAAACATTTGTTAATGATTCATGTTGATGTTGGTGAGCTAAGGCAAGAACTGTCAGTTATGGCCTGGGGGTAAGTTGCCCAGTGGGATTTTTTTTCGCCAAAGATGGGTGTCATGACTCAGCCATGGCAGCCTTTATGTCACTCCATGTCCCAGGTTTGCGACCTTGAATTTTCGACACACACCGCTCCTTGGAGACGACCTTAGACTTTCCAAACCGTTGCTCCGTCCTATGATGACACTAGGAATATTGATATGATGGTGGAAAATGACAAATCACTGTAATTTGGATGTAATTTTGCGGCATTTTTTTTCGCAGGTAATTTTTCTTTTGGTAAATTCTGCCAGGAGTTCTCAGCATGCAGGCTGTTGAGCGGATGTTTTGAGCTGAGCGCATTTGGAAAAACAACATCAGCATGTCAGTGAGACGGGCTGGTTCTCATCAACTGTCCGAGGTCAGAATTTGGTGAACTGGAGATTTCAAACACGGCGTGGGCTTTTGCACGTATTGCCATGCGGGACGACAGGTGAGAAAGGGTCGTAGTTAGATGGATTTTTTGCGGGCTCCGGCGTCTAGCGTTGTGAAAATTGAGTTTTGTAGGTTGATGAAATGCATCTCTGATGCTTCAATGGCAAGAGCATCCCCTGGCCTTGCTGGTGCTGGAACCGTCGACAGCATCGAGGGCAGCTTGCCAACAAATGTTGTAAGTTGTATTTGATGTTTCGCAAATTTTCTCTCATTAAATGATGGAATATATGAAATGTATATTCAATATTCAAATGATTCATATGTATCAGTTGAAGTTGTCTCCCCAAAAACCTTCCTGCTTTCTAAGGTTTAAACCCTAATGGCATTTATTCCATCGACAGCCACTCAGTTTGGGTTGCATGATTGGACGTTTTCACACCATTTCGGAGTGACAGCCTTCCCCGTTTCGAAAGGTCTGGTCTTCCTGGAGAACTGGCAGACCCCAGCTGATGGCTTCTTTGGCCAGGCAACAAGAACGGTTTGGAATCCCGTTCGGCATGGTGGGAAGGGGAAGTTCCCACCGAAAATGGCTGAGACCCGAGGTCTGACGCAGATCCAGAGCAATTAGTCCGTGGCCTCCTCCTGATGGAGAGTGTACTTCCGGCCTGTTCAACAGCCATGGATCAGTGTTTCACTGGACCATGTTTCAACCTATGCTTTTTACGACTGTGAAACTGTTGAAAGAGAGATTCTCCAAAAACGGACTTTGTGACTGGTGACTGTGTTTGGTTCCATGCCTCATGGAACTATCAATCACAGGCTTGGCAGAAGGTGGCAGTCTCAGATCCCTTCAGATTGGTTGTATATAGTTGTTACAGTAATGCAGATGGGATATCTTAGTTTCCTGAACCATTTATCATATCACATCACATCATATCATATGCCAACGCCTTTTTTTTTAAATGTACCTAGGACCTTCTTCCTGCAGTTCCTTATATGTTATATACAAGCCCCAATCGCTGGACCTGAGGATCAACTGAGAGAGACCGAAGTCGTGCAGTGGCCTCAGTCATTGATTTTCATTGGAGGATTTTTATAAAATGCTGCTATAAAATGCAGGGATTTTGCATTCGATGAGTATGATTCTATGTTCATGATTATGTTGAGTATCAGTCGCTACGACTGATGACTATTATTGTTATTCGATGATTGTCATTCTGTCATTATCATTCTTTTATTATGTATTCCTTCAGATCCACGCAACATTTGCATTTACGCAGCACGTATACTGCGCATTTTCTTCACCCTATGCATGCCCCCATCGATACTTCTTGTGTCTTTCGCAGATCTATGCTTCTCGGGCGAGATGGGAAGGTGCCCACTGCCGAATCCGTGAGGGTCCCGTTCCACCTTCACTGATTTCCTTGGCAGCTCGCAGGATCCCGGGCCCATGTCTGAGCGTTGAACCAGCGCGACAGTCACCTTCGAATCAGCCAGAGCGGCAAACATGTGGTGCCGCGAGTTGGCCTGTACACGTTGCACTGTAGTTCATGCCTAATGACAATGATGTGTATGCTTATGGATAAAACTTTCCCTTTTGCCGCTGCCTTTTGAGTTGAAACTGCTCCGGCGCGGCATTCGGTACGTTTTCTTTGTTGCTTCGGTTTAGCATGGAAGCTGCAGGTGTGCAGGTGAGATTGTGCAACAGCGCAGCCAAAGTATCCTTAAGCCCAGAAGATGGAATTGGAGCATTGAAGTCGCGAGTAGCTGGAGCTTTTGGACTCACAGCTCCTTTTGATATTGTTGGACCAGATGGTCGATTGACAACAGATGAAGATGCTGCACAAGCTTTGAAAGGTGATGCCTCTGAATTGTGCATTAGTAACTTGAGATGATATGATAACAGGGTTTTGCCATAGCAGTTCATGACGTCAAGGGGTTGCTTTTGGATGGATTTTCGGACTTTTAGGGGTGTCAGAATGGTTATTTTGGGAAGGTTTCAGCCGTCTTAAGGTACTGGTGAAGATGCCTTGCTGGATCTTGAACGAGCCCGTGAAGAGTCTGGCGTTTTGCGATGGGCGCTCCTTCGACAGATTCTGGGCGATATGCGCGCCAAGATGGCTGAGATGTCCTCCAACATCAGTGAAGGTCAACACCAAAGAGTGGTGCTTGAGCAACACTTGGTGCGTGAAAGGAGTTTACGTGAAGCCGTCCAGGGTACTTTGAAGAATGAATTGGTGGAGTTGAAGGAACATTTGACAGTGGAAATCCACAAGTTGCGGCAAGAATCCAAGAAAGGATTGGATGAAGCTACATCAGCTTTGCAGCAGCAAGTGCAGACGCTTGTTCAAGAGCAGTCTGATGCCTTGAAGTCCCAGGACGCGTTGGCAGGGAGAGGGTGGGCCGGTTGCCGAACACAATGCATATTCAGATTAAAAAGGGAAGAACACCGCCAACACCGCCACCGCAACAACAGCAACTGCAACAACAACGACGACGACGACGACGACAACGACGACGACCACGACGACGACGACGACGACGACAACAACAAAAACAAACACAAACACAAACACAAACAAAAGCACAAACACAAACACAACCTTGAGGTGAGTGTCCTAGCTTTCGTTCGCCCATTCTCAAATAAGGCTTGCCAAACGGTGCAGCACCAGAAGAAGCAATACAAGAGACTATGGTGACTATGGTGCAAAGGCAGCAATAACAATAACAGCATATTCATTTACGTATATATATATATATATATACATTTGAGTTTACACAGATATGCTGATATACTACACAAGCACCACAAACAGCAAGACCGGTCAGCAGAAGTTGGAACAAAACATCCCCGCAGGATGCGGCATTGAAGGAAGCTCTCCAAATTGAGTCGGCAGGACGACTCCGAGAAGCAGATGAAAACCTACGCCGCTATCAAGAACTTCGAGATTTGGTTGCTTGACCTGTAATGCCGTAAACTGAGGGCTTTGTTCTTGCTGCTGTACACACACACACACACATCTGACCCATGAATATATATATATATATTTATACTTATTTAAAAACATATATTTATATATAAAAACACAGTTTTATTCAAAGGTATCAAAACATATTTTTATTCAAAGGTATCAATACCTACATCCTACCTGAAGTTTTGAAAACGCGATAGCCAGAGTCATTGTCTTCGGACCTGTTTGTTCGAAACCTGCAAGAAAGGCCAAACCTTTTCTAACCTGAAAACTTGGGCTAAGGTTAGCCAAGAATCAGCCTCTCGTGCGCAAGCCTTTGACAAGGCCATGGTCGCTTCCGCCAGCACCGAGCAACGAATTGTAGCTGAAAGCGCTGCACGTCGTGAGTTGCAATCTCAAATTGAAGCAGCCATTGGCAAAAGAAGCAGCGAAATTCAACAGTTGGATGCTCAAATGAAATCCTTTCAACCTGCGATTCAAAGTGCCTTAGCAGAAACCAATGCTAAATTGGACTCTGAACAGAGCCTCCGTGCTGCTGCTTTGGAGAAATTGGAGAAGAGCCTGGCAGCTTTGACCCAAGAGCTTGACTCCAAGGTGGCACAAGCTGAGGCGACCATCAACGAGAGGATGGCAAGCATGGAAGGTGAGCTGAAGGCTGAGATGCTTGAGGTGAAGGATTCGGTGCAGAACGCAGATCAACAGCAAAAGGATAGGTTGCACGAGCTGCTCGGCCCAGTTTTCTTTTTTTTGGGGGGGACCCTGGTAACTTGTGGTAGTTTTGTAGTACAAGTGGGACTTCAACATAGCTTTGACAGAGTTCTTGAGGATTGTAGCTAAGTTCTATGTTAATTGTAGCAGTTCTGTGTGGTACTTCTCCTGGCTCTTTCCAGTTGTTGCACAAGACTTCTCACCTTGATTTTTGAGGTTGGTGGGCAAATTAGAGGAAGAAGTCACGGAGCGACGCCAGTGCGAACAACGAACCGCTGGGATGTTGAGCAGCATTCAGGTGGCGATGAGCCGGGAGCAGCGTGCCCGTGAGTCTTCCTCCAGTGATGCCAGTCGGGCCTTGGGTTTGTTGGAGGCACGTGTTGAAACCAATGAGAAGAGTTTGCAGGACACGGCAGTGGGCCTGAAAGCAGAGATCTCTAAGATGGAAGAAACATTCTCCAAATTTAGCACTGATGAACAGGTTGCTAGAGACTCAGCTATGAAAGACATGGAAGCAGCTCAAATGAAAAGACATGAATCTCTTGTAGATGAGATGAGACGTGCACACGCTGCTCAGACAGAAGAGAGCCGACAATGGGCGCAGACTTTGGTTGAGCGCTTAAGCACGGACCTCCGTGGAGAACGTGAAGCGCTTTTTCAGGAGCTCAACCGAAGATGTGATGAGGTGGCAAAGTTGAATGCCGAGCATATTCGCACGGAAATGGGTGCAGAAGTGCAGAAAGTGGATGCAACCACCTCTGAAATGTTGTTGAAGCAGAAAGCCATGCTTGAAGAGGAGAAACATCGATATGAGCACCAAGCACAGCTTGCAGCTCAGGAAGTAAAGGCAGCTCTGGATGCTCATGGTGAATTTGCTGAGGCCCTCGAACATGAGCAGCGTTTGATTGTGGAACGCCTCACCGAATCTTTACAGAAGGAAGGCGCTGCGCGTCATGATTTGATGAAACGTCTTGGAGTGGTGGAAATGGATGTTCAGAAGGTTCGGGGTCATTTGCCAATCCTCTTTGCATCGCCAACTGCTTTCCGGTGAAGACATGGTCAGTCTATGCCTTTCCCCTGGAATTTTAGTCTTTCTGGCTTGAAGCCAAATGGCAGCTGGCGTGCGTTCTGCGCACGAAATGATAAAGAAGAGTCGAAGGGTCCGTAGCTCAGGACCTGTGAAAATTCATACCGGGGCTTTGGCCCTTGCACACTCTACAGACTGCATTGGATTCCAAATTCGCAGAGTTCTTTAAAACAGTGTTGTCCAGATAGCTACTTCCTGTATCTTACACAGCAGGCTTCGATGCTTGCAGTGCTGCGAAATTCAAAGTTGAAATTGAGACCGTTGCTGTGATGTGCATGTCGTTCAGCAAAAGTCTCAGGCCTTGCTGAGGATGTCATACGATGTCCAAGATACTTTGTGTTTCCTACCATTGCATCAAAGAAGCAGCGAGTCAACCCGCTTGGTCGCAATTTAGATGGCCCAAGCATGAGGGCAGTCATGCTGAAATGGATGTGGCAAGTGGATGTAAAAGATTTAACCTATTGTGGTCCAGAAGGAAGTAATAGTGTTGGCCAGAACTACCTATCAAGCCAAGTCAGTCATGCTTTGGACGTATGGCGGCAATTTGACACTGTAACGACCCTACTACGCAAAGTGCAGCCAATTCAATTCAGAGAAGCAGCAGTAGCGATATGAAAGAGAAAGCAACAATTTGACCATGAAGTATTCTGATGCTTTGATGCATTTTGACTGACTTTCCCTGGGCCTGTCATGGCGGACTTTGCTAACTGGCCATACCCACCGCCAGATGTATGGCCCGGACAACCAGGACAGGTACAGGCGCAGTGGCAGGGCGATTGGATGCCTCCAATGAATGGTTGGCAACAAGCACCTGATGGTTGGCAACAAGCACCTGATGGTTGGCAACAAGCATCTGATGGTTGGCACCAGCCACAGCCAAGTCATTTTGATGGTATCTTGGTGCATACATTGATCAAGTTATGATCAAATTTGTGACTTGAACGACAGGACTTTTTGATGTTTTTTTTCCTATCTAAATTCTACCACAAAATCAATTCATCTTCAGCTTGCGCAGGTGATTGGCAGCCAAGCTTTGGTGTAGGTGCTCCACATGCAAGCCTGCCGAGCGAGCCACCGAGATTTGATGCCTCGCGTGCCAGCGGGCCACCCGTGGCGCCTCCGCAGCGCTACATGCCCGGCACGCGGAAGCGGAAACTCTGCGTTCATCACGCCAGTGGCAATTGTCGCTATGGCCGGTGACACCCAGCATGAGAGTTTTGTGATGAATGATGGCAGCATGTTGATACTGTGAGAAGAAAGGTACTCAGGTCACAACAGGTTTTAGTGTCCCTATGTTAGGTTGCACTCAAATCTAGTGGGAATTTGAATGCATCGTTTGATTTTCAACAGTGCCCGCGATGAAGTCAAACAAATAAGGTGCAGAATGCAATTTTGCCCACGGCATAGCACCTTGGCTGAGAGCTTGGGAGGTGTCTCCTACCTAATGCAGTCCATTTGGGAAATACAGACTATCTAATTTCATTTCTTAGGTTCCGACTTAGGGAATATGGTGCATCTATGATTTGCTGGAGCATTTTTCCAAGGAAGACTTGGCAGAAGATTGCCAAGAAGCTGTGACCTCGAAACCAAAAACAGAGAGGTGCCTCTCATCTGAAAATTCGTGCGAAATCAGTGCAACCATGTGCAACCTCCAAAGATGACACGTTTTGAACAAATTCCAACTCTTCCAACTCGTCAGGATGGATTTCTCTGGCCTTGAGGCTGGTAGATTAACGAAGAACCTGAGTGTTCCACAGGATCAGGCCATGTGGGTTGAGGGATATCCTTCCCTTCAAATGATGTCAGCACCTACCCTTGGTTGATTTGCTGGAGGTGGATTCAGTACTGACTCCGGCAACAAGGGCTTTGTTGGTGGAGGTGCCATGACTCGAACGGTTCCCGGTTTGACTTCGAGAGTGTGTCTTTTGCAATGTTTAATATGCCATCTAGTGAACTAAAAATGTCTCACCCATGGAAGCGGAACATCATTTTCCAAACGAAAGGGGGCTATGTTCGCTCATCAGGAGTGGTTAAAACTTATACTAGGACTAGAACCTTTTTTTTCCATCATTTTTTTTGACAAGCACATGGTTTGGAATAGTTTCAAGCTCTTGTAAATGGAAAACTCTTTTTACCCTTTGTAAATTGAGGTTACGGGAGCCTACGAGATTGAAGTTGTCAAGTCCAAACGCTCCATTGAAGTGACTGGAACTGCATCACAGTTGGAGAAGGCTGAGAAGGTGAGGAATGCAATGAATACATAGGAGACAGGAGCATTTGCCCAAAAAATGTCCATTGTTGAAGTTTGAAGCATGCATCTTGCAGGCCCTTCAGCGTGTGGTGGCTCACTGCAATTGGGGTGCCAATGAGACTAAGATCCGAAGTATTTTGCAGCCTCGCTTGGACAGTGCCCCAGGATTTTGTTGCTTTAAGCTTTAAGGGCCTTCTTTGATTAAGTCTCAAAATACCTTACGCCTGGCAGCGATTTTTCACTCCAAGGACTACAAATCAGCTGGGGGTTCCCAAATTCTGGCAAAAATTGGAGGGAGGAATGGACAAAGACGACAGGTGACCAACATGAGTCATCATTTGTTGGGTGCTCCAAGGCCCGTGTTCGATTGGCATCAATGGCCCCTGGCCTTAAGGATTTCACTCGAACATTGACGCCTGACAAGGCATGGCCCTGGGGGTGCTGGCTGGGGCGTGGCTGTTCGGCATGGTTGGTTGATCGTTGATCCTGGGAGGCCACCTTCGCGATTGGCCAAGATCCGACTTGTGCTTTAAAGGTCAAGGGACCTTTAGTATCCAGATCTCATGCAGTAGTTTCTTGGCATCGAAATTCCAGCAATTTTTTTTCCACTGTTGAAACTGAAAAAGTATGACCTGAAAATCTGGTACTTGAGGTGGAATTTCAACCAGAGAAAGGTTCAGTGCACCTTGGCTTGCCAATGATATTGGGCTGCATTTCTCATTCACTCATTCGCCTGAAAGTTCTTATTTGCGGGAAGGTACGTAGTTGACACCTCAACGCTCCTTGGCTTCAAAATTGAAGTGAGAACCCTGCTGACCTAAACCGTGCATATATAGATATGCTGATGTAGTTTCATGTAGTTTCCATCAAGGGTGTCCCTTAAATTTGGTGCCTTTTTTTTTTCAGGAATGGCACCTTCCTGAATGGGAAGCGGTTGCCTCCCAAAGCCAGCGCGAAAGTGATGCTTAGCCATGGTGACGAGCTGCTCCTGCAGGTGCCTTTGGTGATAGGCTTGTGATGCTTGAAGGTCATGAGAGCGTCATTAGTGTATATAGCCTAGATCAACCATTTTGGATCCATTTGACTGTCAAGACTCCAAGACTCTTTGATTTGATGACAGGATCCAAGCCACGGTGGTGAGTTTGGGTGTCTTGGCTTGCAAATTTGAACATTGGCATCTTGCTGTGCCCTCCAGAATGTAGGGGCATCCAGTTTCATGAGTCTTTGAGGTACATGGTAAATGTGGAGTTGCATCTTGGCTCAGTATTTTAGTTTCCTCACAAGGTCACTGAAAAATCTTCCCCAAAGATGTTCCCAGCTCCTAAGGAGCTGACTCACAGGGTTCCCACCGAGATCTCCCGCTGTGAAGTGCTTCGTGTCGTCCGTAGAGGGAGAAACTGTGGCAACGCACCCGTGGAACCTGTGAAAAATCACTTGTGCGATTTGCTTGGTTGGGACAGGATGCAGAAATTCAGTAATACTGGTGAGATACTCCCAGGAGTTGGAATGGTCAAAAAAGCACAGTAAATTTCAGTAAATCCTCGGAGATTTATAATATCACCGAAGTTTGCCGACTTTCGGCTCGGTGCTTCTTTGCTGGTTTGCCGGCAACTTGCATTGAGTGGCTGGTGTTTTTTTTTCCTCCAAACCGCAGCCATTTTTGGAGCAATTTCTGGGCCGTCGAAGCTTCTAATTGGGACTCGGGAGTTGCTTGCCCTGGGAGTTGGTTTGTTTAAAGCAAAAATCATCAAAAATCCATGCGTCAAAAAAGCCCATGCTGCTGAGGCAAAATGAACAACCTCATTCTGGAAACAGATGAGCAGTTGGTGGCTTGACCCTAATGAAAGAGGGATGTGTTTCACAATGAAACGTTGGATTTATTGGGATTTCCTTGGTTCTTGGATTGTGGATTGATGTTAGCTTGACCTCTTGTAAGGCTGCAGAGTACCAAGAGCCGTTGCTGGAGGACAGATCATCTTTGAGACCCTTGTTATTGATTTTGATTGGTATGAAAGGTAGGGCTCTTGGGATCAGATTTGGAATAGCAGCCGTCCTGAACCGCGAAACTACTGTTCCTTTCCAAGAAATCTCCAACAGGACCCACTGAACGGACCCCTAAACCCGAGTATCTAATAGCTCTAGCAACTTACTTAGGGGTCCGTTGGTAAGGTCCCATTCAATTTTTGATGGATCCTCTTCTGTTTCGGTTGACATCTAGAGAGTGGTTCTAGACACGCTTGTAGGAGCTTGTGGATCATTGGCGCTTACAAGACGCGGCTGGGGCACCAAGTTGAAATCAGCAGTTATGTTATGTCGTAGGTTGCTGTTTATGTAATGTTCTGTTTGTAGTCTATGTATATATGTATATAAATATATATGTAATATGTATGTGTATATGTAATTATATATCGTACATTACTGTATGCATTCAATTTGGAACATATCATAGGGCATTTTCATGTGATTTTGCTAATTTTAGGTGAACCCTATGCACATGCCATGGGCCGTGCCTTCTATGCCTCTGACTCAGTTTGATGTTTGGACGTTCCTGCTTCAAAAATTTGATGGATGTCGACTTCAGGTACGATGTTGATCCAGTCGCGAGTGGCGACAGGTGGCGAAATGCAGGCTATGGACCAGGACCAACAGTAAAATATGGGAAAAACTGTGGAAACTCTCGGCGTTTTTTTTTTCTCCGGACTTGGGAAGACTGAGCTGCATTTTTATATCGCACCGAGCACTGCAAGGACGTGCTGCAAGGAACCGAGGTTCTCCACGTTGTTGTTGCACACTTCGTTCAATTCTTTTTGTCACATGTGTGCAGATGTGTAGATGGTGGTTTTGCCTGACACAAGAGAAGCACAGCCTTGCAGGTTTGCCACAAAAACAACGTTTTTGTGCAACATACCCTAATGTGTCTCGTTGCCGCCAAGCACCAAGAATTTGGAATTCGACATTCTCCCTTTCGCTATCACTGTTGCATCATATCCTTGTTGAGGTCATGGTGCCCACTGTGCCTTTGCACACTCTCGGGATGAGGCTGAAACCAAACCCAACCAAGATACCAATGCTGATCTTTGGTGCGCCAGCCTTGGGAACTTTATCAGGTTACGGCTCCGTTGCTATCTCCGGAGGAGGAGGCAGCGATTCCAGATGCACTCACCGTGATGTGCTCAGCTGATGGAACCATCCACTTGGAAACTTTCAATGGGTAGATTGACTTTGAGGTGGAGTTCTTTACCGAAAAGTTCAAGACCATGTGGTGAGCTCCTTTGTGGTGACCAGGAAACCAGGAAATGGTGTGTAAACATGCACCTGGGTGAATTTCTTGAATTTGTGTGGTGAGAAGTTCAGCGAGAGCACGGCAGATCGGGGATGTTTCATTGCTTTTGTCAAGGTGCCCTATTGGCGCACAGCATGACTGGCAAGCCTGCATGTATGCTTGACACTCAGCAAGTCGTATTTCACAAACATGGTCATAACCCATGGCAGCCGCATGGTTGCACAATGTTGCACACTTCAAGCAACAAATTTCACCCTGTAAGTTCACATTTGTAGCGCCGTGTCACGTTTGGGTCTTGGGCACACCTAAATGCAATGGGTGGACAGGCACACACCTACCAAGATGTGTTGGGATGCTCAGCAGCATGATGACTTTTGTTGACCCAAAATGCTGGTTTTGTTGTGAGGCGCCGACCCCCTGCGTTGGGCTATGGGCATCAATTGTGTCCTTACTGGAACAAGAAGGTCGGGACTGGTGGTGACTGGTGATGCTTTCTTTTCATGGTTGATACATGGGAGATGTCAGACTTCACAATTGAGGAGACAAACCTTGCCTATTCGCAGCGATGTCCACTGGGTCAGCAACTCAGCGACACTTTCACATTCGCAGATTGGCGATGGATTTCGATGGCCGAGGCCCTCGCTGTCCATTTGCACATGGTGCCAAGGTGTGAAATGTCACCGCATCACAGTGCAATTGGCATTTTCTGCTCACCATTTTATCCTCATTCATCCATTTTGAAGCCTAAAAATGTGAGTTTTCATGGGCACTCATGAAACATATGGCAGCAATTTTACATCCGAATTTTTTTGGGGGGTTTCCAGGGGGATTGACTTGCCATGACTTGGCATGGAAGTACCATCAGGAGCAGCTCTACCACCCCAACTACTTCCGCACCTTGGTGTGCCGAGATCTCCAGCGACGCAGGTGGAGCCGGATGATTAAGAAAAGCTATACCGTTTCATGTCATGATATTATATATATATATAGATAAATGGTTTATATGAGGCTTTATATTCGAAGGAAGTTTAGAAGTCTAACTTCCGACAATATGTAGAGTTGAAAAGCAGAGTCGCACAGCAGTCATGTCAGTAGCAAGAAGATCAACATGCGTGTAGAGTCAGTAGCAAGAAGATCAACATGCGTGTAGAGTCAGCAGCAAGGAGTTCAACATGCGCGACAAATGTTAGTGACGTCGCGAATCGCTGTGTTTTTTCAATGAGTCGTGGTTCCTGATGTTCGAAAAGTAGCTTCGCTAAAGCGGCGGGTGCGGAGGTAGCTGTTTCGCGGACAGGTGAAAAATGGCACGCGGCTGTGGCGAAAAGCACGTTTGCGCGTCAAAATGTAGAAAACACCTCAGCGTCGGAGACATTTTGGAAGTTCCGATGTTCCAAAATGCCACGCCGCTGTGGCGAAAAGCACATTTGCAAGTCAAAATGTGGAAAACACCACAGTGGCGGAGCCATTTTGGACGTTCCGATGTTCAAAAATGGCACGCCGCTGTGGCGCGAAGCATATTTGTAAGTCAAAATGTGGAAAACACCACACTCTCGGGCCACTTTTTGAAGTTCACATGTCCAAAAATGGCACGCCGCTGTGGCGCGAAGCACATTTGCAAGGCAAAATATACAAAACACCTGCGTTTTGCAGCATTTCGCGAGGTTTCTAACTGACGAACTAACTAAGTAACTAACTAACTAACTAGCTAACTAACTAACTAACTCACTAACTCACTAACTCACTAACTCACTAACTCACTAACTCACTAACTCACTAACTAATTAATTTACTAACTCACTAACTAGCTAGTACCTAACTAACTAACTAACTAACTAACTAACTAAGTAACTAATTCACTAACTAACTAACTAACTAACTCACTAACTCACTAACTCACTAACTCACTAACTCACTAACTCACTAACTAACTAACTAACTAACTCACTAACTAACTAACTCACTAACCTAACTAACCTAACTAACCTAACTAACCTAACTAACCTAACTAACCTAACTAACCTAACTAACCTAACTAACCTAACTAACTAACTAACTAACTAACTAACTAACTAACTAATTAATGAACTACCTAACTAACTAACTAACTTACTAACTATCCGTGTGTCTGACTACAAAAGAGGGGATGACATTTCGTCGCATCCGCCACCATTATGTGTATGTCTTTTCTGACTGCGCAATTTGCTATCACTATNTGGTATTTAATGGTTTATATGAGGCATTATATATGGCTGTAGCTCGTTTCACTAGCAGGACCTGTATATATTAGCATATATACATTACATGGGTTCTCTCCTCCCTCATTATCGTCTCCGTTTGTGCCCTAAAATGGACCAAAGAAAGACAGTTTGCAGAGAGGTGCCCCCGAGCTCACTTGTGTGCGTTCTTTCATCGTCAGGGCCTCATGTCAATTGGGAACTGGTTTCTGCCTTCTTTCGCTGCATCGGAGGGTTTTTTGGCATGGAAAAGAGAAAAAATCACTCAGGGCAGACGGACTGCCGCAAGATCAAGCACGATCCTGTGGACTACTCGCGGCCCTTGCCGGAGAAGGAGGGGATTTGTTGAGGAGTCAGCACTGATGACAGCGCTCCGTTGGATGGCTTCTGATGATGGAGGCAGTTCCATCAGAATGGCTGCTGCACTTCTTGAGTCCGCCCAAGTTCCAGGAGGACTTCAAGTTAAAAAGTGGATGTATTTTATGGTTTGCTGTTAGATTCTCATCACTTCTGGATTCATGGTGATGATATGGAAAGGTACCCACATAGAGTCTACAAAATATAGTCACAGGTATTTCACAGGTCGAAAGACTGATACATGAGCCAACACTTGGATAGTTTGGGTCAAGGTAAAAAAATCTGTAGCCATACCATGCTCAAGTCCGCCTATGCATCCTTTGAGGGAGCCAATGGCAGTGAGGCAAGATCAGAGGCGCGACAGAGGGTTGGTCTGCGGAGTGCAGCCACCAGTCCATGGTACAGTCCTGAGGAGCTAGATGCCTTCGTTTCGACTGGAACATCAGCCAAAGCCGTAGATTCTTCAGACCAGGGAGCAGTGAACTCTTCCGTGACTTCTGACTCGGGACTGTCCTTTTATGGCAAAGGTCCTCAACTCTCGCGTTTTAGCCCACCCAGCAGACCAAAGCGACCTGAACGGGACTACCGTGAACGTGATCGTGAACGTGAAGCTATGGAGGAGTTGACAGAGCAAATGTCATCTGGACGAAATGTCTTTGTGATGCCCAAAAGGCCACCAAGAACGAATGAGTGCTATGCGCTGGACAAGGACATAGCTGCTGCAAGCACTCCAAATGATGCTTTGGACATTGCAATTAAACAGGCACATGTGATGGATGCTCCTAATTGGGCAAATCTCTTGTATGCTTTGGCTCATTGCAAAAAGAAAGGAAACAGCTTCATGAATGCATCTTCTCTCCGGGCAGATCCTCGCTGGTTGAGGAGCTGTAAGGAGTTACAATCATCCTTAGGAGAACTCACTGCAAGAGATTCAGCCAATGTGATTTGGTCACTGGCAACCCTAGATGCAAAGCAGGAACCTCTCTTTTTAGAGACTGCCAGTTCCTTGTGCAACACGAAGCTTGCAGTTTGTGACCCAGTGAGCCTTTCCAAAACGGCTTGGGCCTTAACTTCTATCCCCAATCGAGACCGACGACTGGATCTTTATTCCAAGCTGGCGGTCCCAGTGGTACTTCGTGCGGATTCGTTTCCCCTTGGATCGCTGACGATGATTTCATACTCCTTTGGTAAAGCTGATTTTCGTGAGGGCGATGCATATGAAGCACTGTCTTCTGCATTGACTGGGCACATGGATGATCAACTGCGGCCTATTGATGTTTGTAATGTGATTTGGTCTTTTTGTACAGTTGGCTTTCGGGATGATGTTCTGTTTTCAAAGATGCTTGGCCAAATTGCTGAACACTCTTGGATTTTTCGTTCATTTTCAATCATTTTCAGAGTCAATATATAGCAGTTTTAAACATGCTAATGTTGCTTCAGTCCTTGGTTCCCTATTTGTCAAAATGAAGCAGAAAGAGTCGGTGACTTTTGTCTCTCTTCGGTGGCAGCCTGGTGTGCTGAGGATTTGCGAGATGTACTTAACAAAAGCGGAGGTGGTGAAAGATTTTAATCCACAGGACCTCACCAACACCACCTGGGGCTTCTGCAAAGTCGCCTTCCAGCACAAAACTGCCATGGATACCTTGGCATATGAATGCTACAACCAACGTCATAAGTTTGATCCGATTCATTTCTCCAACTTATTGTACTCCTTTGCCATGTTACGTCTTCCAGGTCCTCCAGGCATCTTGGCTTCAGTAGCTCAGACAGCTTCAGAACAGGTGCATCGCTTTGATGCCGGGAATTTGGCAATTGCTGCATGGGCATTGGCGATGTTGGAAATGAGTGAACAAAAACTCTTAGATCTGGCACTGGACAGGGTTTGTCTACCACAAATTTGCCCAAATCTGGGTAGTCGAGCTTTGTCCATGATGGCTTTAGCATGCTTTCGTACAGGGCGGCCACATCGTTTGGATGAGTTGATGAATGCAACCAGGTCTGTTGGTTTGGGCATAGGCGCATCTGGCTACTCGGCATCTGTGATGGCTGCAGAACAAGGGGATGACGTGGAGAGGGAGATCAACGTCCTTCAAGTCATGTCTGAGGAATCAGCTGACTGTCGAATGCAAGCTGCTGTGGCGAACTCCTTAGCCATCCGCTTGTGGAAGAGAGGATTTCCTCATAGGGCCTTTCAGGTACTCAAAACGTTGAAGGATTGTCGCCCCAGACGTTGGTCTGTTGTTTCATCTCTCTTGGTGGCTCGCCTGGGTGCTGAATGTGGAGAATTACAAGAAGCATCTGAAATCTTAGAATCCACTGGTGGGGTTGATAGTCAAGAGTGGGAAGCACCTGTGGTGAGTGGAATTCATCCTATGGCAGCAACTCGACAAAATGAAGGCTCACATGCATACACCCGGGAGTTCATGACCCTTCACGCCGTGCTCTGTGGAGCACCGCCAGGTGATCCGGATGCGTGCATGGCAGCCATCGAACGCTTTGCTGAGTCGAGGTCACTTTGGTTGAAGATTACTGCCTGGGAGAAGGGCACCGTGGTGCAAGAAGTGGCGAGATTAACAAAACCAAGGTTGTCAGTGGAGATTGGTGCTTATGTAGGTTATTCTGCAATGAATGTTGCTAGAACCGTGCGTCATCATGGTGGAAAGGTGGCAAGCCTGGAGGTTGATCCCCTTCATGTGACTCTGGTTAGAAATATGTTGGAGTATGCTGGGCTTTCAGACTTTGTTGATGTATGGACTGGCTACTCCTTTGACAGCATTCCACATTTGCTGAAGAAGTACGGTCCACGTTCTGTTGATCTTGTGTTTATGGACCAGAAAGGAACACGATTTCATAGCGACCTTGCTCTCATGGAGGAGTTGAATCTGCTGTCGGACAGGGCCGTGATTCTGGCAGATAATGTGCTGAAGCCTGGTGCTCCGCTCTACATTTGGCACTTGGCCAAGGGAAGTTATCACCATTGCACTGCCATCTCTGTTCGCGAGTTCTTACTTCAGAGTGAGGATTGGATGGTTATGGCATTTCGAGATGCTTCCAAAGCAGCTGCACCAATACCTCCACCTCAACTACATCGCCTGGCCTTTGAGTCTGACAACTTCAGGAAGAAGTCAATGTTTGATGGAGTTGCACCTAGCAAGTCAGATTGGTGGAAATTCTCACAAGGATTTGTGAATGGCTTAGACCAATGTGGCTGCAAACCTGCTATTGTGGGCCTTCATGGCCGGGACAATCCCAAAATCACACCAGATGATATTGCCAGGATATTCCGCAATGCCGGGGTTGTCACAAACCCATCATAAAAAGAACAGCTTTGGCCCGTGCAGCATGTGCTTTTGCAAATGCATGGGTTGCAACCGTTGTTAACTCATCGAAAGACAGGATGTAAATATGCACATATCTTATAGCACGTGATGCAGATGTACACTGCTTGAAAAAAGCTGTGCTCATATCCGCAGAGTCATAGCGGAAACACGAGACTGAACGATGAGCAAGCCACTGCAAACTCTGTAGGCCACCCAAGAAGGCTTGGGCATCGAGCACTTTATGCAGGATGCCTATGGAAGTTCTGGTATATAAATAAATTGTTTCTTCTCTAAAATCGCGAAGGATTTTTGAGATTTCCCACGTCTTGTGCTGCAGATTTGAAAGAGTCACTTGCATCGAGATGAGGCCAAGTGCGATGCTTCCAATGCACCAGATTCCCCAGATGCCCATGTATCCTGCATTTTGCAAAGAGGAGCCGTGAAAATTTCTGTTACTTCAAAGTTGCAAGTTATCAGCTTGCCATTTCATGACGTGAAGGTGGAAGTCCCATTCAGTTTCAGGGCTGCTTTTGGGTTTGTCAGGACTGGGATTCTGGCACAGAGAGCACGGCAGAAGAACTGCACGAGGCTTGAGATGTTTAAAAAATTTTGCAGCTCTCGGGTAAACAAAATAAAATGTCATACATCTAGCCCAACTTGGTAAATTTAACATGGCCATGAAAAATCTGTTTACATGGAATTTTGCAGGAAAAACCTAGGGAATTTGCTATGGCTACCTTCGTTTATAGGAGTGTATCAATGGTGGATGGGAAGTGCCTGCCAGGATGCTGAGACCACCTCCAGCCTAGCGGCGACTCATGTCCCGCCGAGTCAATACCTCGGGGACCCTTACGGCCTTACGATTTGAGCTTAATGGATTTGGATGATTTGGTCGGGTAACTAGTAATTATATATATATATATATATATATTTGGGTGATAACTTGGGTGTAATCACTTTGGGTGATATGAATGGCTATTGGGTAATGACTTGGGTATATTTCCCTCTCAAGATGCCAGTGAAAAAATCAGGCTGGAAAAGTGACATGTGTAGGCTTGGGGATTCCAAAGAACACGCTGACTGGTGCTGACTGGTACTGGGGTGGGGGGGGTAAAATCCACACACAAGGTATGACAAAGGTTTTTTTTGGTTGGGTGGAACAATTCCAGCTCCAACTGAGGTTTGACTTTGGGTGCTGAAGATGCATGGGCATTGTTACAGTCAGGCAGGAGATGCATGAAATGAATGCTGCTGGAGAGTCTATACTTGAATGAACTCTTGACATGAAGTCTTGGTGATGACTTGCAAAGCGGAAGGCACACCATGAAAACATCTTAAGCAGTCTCCTAGGCAGTTGTAAATAGACTGTTGCCAGCTCCTAGATAAAGCGCAGCCACTGAGCCACGTTGCAAGGCCACAAGGGAGAGGAGTACTGGAATGAGGCCCGAAGAAAAATCTGTGCCAATCTGGTGATTTGGAGGAAGGGATTTCACACTGAGTTCAAGAATGGACGTCAACTCACACATCCAGCATGATTCTATGACACGCTTTCTAACGATCTACTGAGGCCATGCCGTATTTGAATCAGTACTCAGAGGCCACCCCTTTCTTGTTGATTTTTTTCACATTTTTTGGAGGTGTCCAAGTTGTGGCACATGCATAAAAATATGCTTGTTTTGATTCAATGTGTCATAAGCCCTTTGTTCCAAGGCCTACCCGTCCTACACAGGCTTGCTGAATGCAGCTAGAGAAGGCCGGTGGGGATGGGTCCAACTTTAGCAGCAGAATCGCAACAGATGGACTGAATTGCCTCCCGCAGGCATGTTTGCAGCACCCGTACAGGCCTGGGGATGGCTTCCCTTGAAAGTTGAGATTTTTTGCTCCTCATTTTTGTCGAGCGAATTTAGATTTTGTTGATGACTGTTCCGCAGGTGCACTACTGAGTGTTGATTACCTATAATTCTTGCCAGCTAGTTGGATGCCGCCTTACGGTAGCCAAGCCTGGAAATGCTCCCCGTTTTGAGGGTAAGATCCATCAAGAGTCTCTGATCATATATCAAGTATGCTGATTTGACACATCCCAAATGGCAGGCTGCTCATGCCAGTAGTTATCCTCGGAAGCTTGGATCCCAAGTGGTGGAATACTTGCAATGAGCGTTTGCCTGTAAATATTTCATGTATAACCGTATTATGCCATATCATACCATATCGCATCATATGATATTATGATAAGATATGATAAGATATTATATTATATTATATTGTATTTTATTATACTATATTATATTATATTATACTATATTATACTATATTATATTATATTATATTATATTATATTATATTATATTATATCATATCAATCATATCAATCATATCAATCTCATATCAATCATATCAATCATATCTCATATCATCCTCTCAATTTGCGTTGCTTCCCAAGGTTGCAGGGACTTGAAGGCTTTGAAGACCTTGAAAATCTTGTCCCTGCGCTTAGTTGATTTGATTCGAGACTTAGGTGGTGAATTTTGGAAATTTGTTACCTGAGTTTGAAGATCAGCTAACCCGCCGCAGGTTAGCAGCAGCCTGCTGTCCCATTTGGGAATTGGAGACGTGGCTGCCAGTGACCTCTTTGCTGGTCGTGGGGTATCTCAGATATAAATTCATTCATTTGGAAAGGATGGTACTTGCCGCAGTTACTTGCCATGTACCGTATTTGTCAAAACCTGCAGGGTAATACATGGTTTGTGGCCCTTATTCAACAGTGGTGCTTACTTATTTTTGGTATTTTTTTACTAAGAGTTGTGGGCCGAAAAAGCGGATCTTTCAGGCGACATCTGAGTTGGGGATCCTCAGGAAAGTCCCGGCATATCTTGGGGGGTTCTATGGGGTGTCCCTGTTGCCTTAGCCTTTGCCGTGGTGTTTTTAATCCTCAGGTCGTGGCTGACAGCAGTTCTCACAATGTTTTGACACCACATCTGTTTCCGCATCAAAAGAAGTTGGGGAGATTCAAAAAAAAAATGGCAGAAGCCGATTCAACCAACAATTCGTTGATCTCGGTTGCCTGGAAATGCCTTTGATGAATGCCTTTCATGATGATTTTTAGGTGAAAAAGTTGTCCTCAACCTCTTATAGTGGTCCAAGTCGACGGGAAATTTTGGGCACCTGTAGCATCACTGGAATCCTGATGTGTGGTGGATGAAAAGTGGCAATGTTGTGTTGAATACTTTGATTCAAAAAGTGATGCAGCAGGTCAAGGTCACTGTTGCCGCAGTGTGCCTAACTAAACTCGAGATGGGCCTCGATTTCTTGTTTCGATTGATTTACTTTGCGGCTTGTTTAAATCAGGGCGGTTCCTGATGGCACCGCAGACTAAAGCGATGAATATGCCATTGTGGCACACTTTCGTGGTGAAAGCAGCCCAAACGTTTCCGAAGAGCTGTTTTTTTTTCCAGCTCTGCAGCATTCCATCGTGGCAAAAACAAAGCAAGATTTCCTAAACCTATAATTACTGATCACTGATTACAATGAAAAGTGAACAGATAAAATGTACGGCTGGCTGCTTGAGCCAGAGCTTGCAGAAAGTCAGGCATGCTGAGAACCAGTGCCAGTGCAAGCTCTCGAGCATTTTGCTCTCGCACCGGAACCCGTGGTGCCTCAATCCATTCCCTCGTGGAATGTCTGGCAGTCTCAGAAGAAGGGGCCCGGGAGATGTTAAGCTATAGCAAGTCATCCTTTGGGTTGCGAATCAGGATCTGCTACATGTTTTGGTTTTGGCGTTCTTTCATCCTGAAATTGCCAATCTGTAGTTTCTGTTCTTGTTTGCAGCCGTCGGCTGCAGCGCCCTAAGAGCGGCTTACTGCATGCTGGGGATGGCTGAGACAGGTAGGTCAGACAGATTTGCACAGACTGGATATCTCCAACCTGCTCTGCATGCTCCAAAGAGTCCGTACTCTTCCCCCTTGGCGGCAAAGACTTACGAATCGCCGAATCGTTAAAGGCATCACTTCAAAGCCTCGCGCTGTTCCGTCACCCGCTGTGGCAGTTTTGATGTTAAATTAAAGTGTCAATGCCAGGGGTTGATATGGTCAATGCTGGTGAGAAGCAACCAGCACTTACTTGTCATGTATGCATGTGGCATTTAGAAATTCAGTCTCGAAGAGGACTTATGCATGGGGCATTTCCAATGCTCGTGGGGCCAGGCCTTTTCAATTGCCAATAAGTCCCTCCAGGAATGGCAAATTGGCCATGCATGGTGTTCAGGTGCACATTGGACAATTCCGTTCGGAACCGTTCCGTTGGTCAGGATTGAACAAAAAAGAACATATTTCAACAAGCATTCTCAGGAGAACTGGTTCGGCATCGGGACGTTCTGGCTCGAACGCTTGAGACACCACCTGGACTCATTTTGTTTGATTACCTCGTCCTCAAGGATGGACAGACAGCATGATTGGGGTTCAGAAAAATGCTCTGACTTTGCTTGGCTGGTGTCTATGCAGAAAACCACCTCAGCCCCGAACGTGTCAGAGTAGGTTTTTGCTCTATTTGTCGGCCTTACAATGTGATTTGCATGGTGCTATCGGGACTGTGGGGGAGTTTGTTGAATGAACACACTTGAACGCAGACATTGGGCTCATTTAGCAGGGACGGATTGCAGTAAATGCTCATTTGGTGGGTTCTGTCCTCAGAAAAATGGCAACAGCTCAAGATTGATCCAATCAACGCGAGGATCTTGCGCAGATAATGCACATGATTACCGGATATTATCGGCCTGTTGTCTACATATTTGCTGTGAATCATTGATGTATTAGCATGTATTAATTTTTAGTACTTCAATGCTTCCATTTGTTCTTTACATAGAATGTAACGGTCACATTTGAATCGATGTGTTGGTCAGTTCAAGCCTTGTATGAGAAGATATCCTCGAAAGCATTTCGTTGGTATATGAAAGGTATTGAAAGGTGCAAGTATCAACACTTCTGAATACTTTTGGGCTAGGTATTTGTGTGTTTTGTAGTATTTTGGCTCTCAAAGATGTCTGACGTCCTGCTGCCTATCCGACTATGTTCTCCCACGGTAAAGGAGCTGAAACATTGCCGTGTGCTGGGAGCTTTGCCCGGAGATGTGGTCTCTGGGAGTGATTCCGATTCCTCGGATGACAGTGCAGACAACGAATATGCAGAAGGACTTGGATTCGCAGATCGCAGAGATCGCAATGTACGCAGTAACTTTGAGTTTGACAATCATCCAAGAGAGGAATATTTTGAAGAGCCGAAGTCATGGGAGGGTGATGTTGGCAGATGTGTGATCCAGCCAACTCGTGATTCAAAACGCCCAATTTCAGCAGTGCTTAGAGAATTAGAGGCGGGGCAATGATTCAGATCTAAGAATCCAGGTCTTCAGGTTCGGGTTGTGTCTGACTCAACAGGAAGACATGATATGACATGAAATGGCTTAAATGGCATAAAAGTTGTGCATGTTCTACATGCAGCGCTTCGTGTTGGACACCTTTCCTTGGTTCCGAATTTTCATGCGCCAAACTCGAGTCTCGAACCCATGTCAGGCCCAAGAGGAGCGGGAGCAGAAACGGTCAAGGTTGCGCGGGCAAGCTGCGCAAGGACAGGATTTGTATTGTGTTCCAGGTCTTCCTTGTTGGCATTTGAAGGCTGAAGGGGTGATCCATTCTTTCAAAGGGACCGTGTGTTTTCATATGTTTTTTCAAGTGGCATGTCGCAGCCGACCTTCGATTGTGACTCTCCCATATTTTATGGCAGGAGCACCACAAATCATGCAGTCCGGAGGCAGATGGGGTTCAGTGTTTGGGGAAACATGTTTCTTTCTCAATTGAGCTACTTTATGATGTGGACATTGTTACTTTGGAAACTCTGCTTCCAGGTATGGTTCTTGATTTTTGTTAACTTGTGCTAAAGCAAGTGATACTTTCTGTTATCGTTTGTGCTGATGACAGGCGGCAATGGGGAAGTCATTGCACAACTTCGCGCCTATGGAGCTTGTTTGGCTCTTCTTCGGCAGCGTTTGGACACAGAGGGATCCAATCAGAGCTGGACGGTAGAAGCACTTCGTGTGCTGAAAGCGCTTAGCAAGTTTAAGATTGGAGTCTTTGAGCTACAGTCCAGTGGCATTGGCACCTCGACAGCAGAAGACTTTTTGGATCTTTTTGGTGGGTGTGGTCCTTGGGTCCTTGTGTCCGATGTCCATACGGACCCTGAGGACGCGAGCTCTCAAAATCAGCTTGGCAAAAGAATAGCCGCTGGAACCAAATTAGTACTGGAAATTGGAAAAGGAAAATTCATATCCATTCCTGGTGTTTACCTGAAACTCTTGGTTTGCACAATTGGCGGTTCTGACATTTCGAAAAGCCTCAGGATCTAGAGATATTTCGAGGCTGGACTGGCAACAGACTCTGGCAGATTCGGCGGGTACAACGGATATCATCCAAGAAAAATACAAGCCAATGGAACGAACTATATACGGGAAGCTTGTGAATTTCGCAGGAAATTCGCTAGAACTAGTGTTTTGAGTTTGGTCTTTGATTTGTCTTTGTAGATCAAAACCATCATGACGTTTCATGAATCTATGATGACCTATGATTCATGACCACTCAATCTTAAAATTTGGAGCCTTGAATTGAAAGGTCAGTCCGACGTCTTCTGAGACACTGGCGTCGGAATGTGGGCCTACCGAGTGGTCGGAACGCGGAAGGTGCTGAACGTCACTGATGAATTTAGTGATGGGGCTGGGCCACTTGGGCCATCCGGGTCTCATCCTTGAAGGGCACTGGGGGGAGGCCAAGACCGGCCCCTTGATACATGAGTTCCGGTAATTCACAACCGGAGTTCTGAGCAGTGGCTATTTCACTCCTGTAGAATTCAGTTTCCATGAGCCCCACTATTGGAAGGTTGCTTCACCGGGGGCATGGGAGAGTGGAGGCTTACATTGCTCTGAGAACTCCTCTGTGGGACGTAGAATGAACACTAGAATGCACCTGATCTTCTCCCCTGCATTGTGTACAGCTTGTAGGCTACCTGGAGAAACATTGCTGGAACGGCTGCAGAATGGCAGGTTTGTTGAACTGTTTGCAAAGCCTGTTAACCCCTTTGCAAATTGAGAGCTTTATCTCTCTTCAACTTCACATTGAACATTTTGAACTACAATTCCGTCCGCCAAGCTGAGGATGGGCGGTGCTTGGTGGATTCCTTTAGTCTCAGCTGGTAATCTCAGTGTGAACCACGGAAAGAAAGAAAAAACCATGGTAGCCACTGGCCACCCGTACCACCGTGCGATTCGCAACAACCTCCCCAAGGTGGGCCTTCAAGTTGCTCATGCAGGAGGTGAAATCTCAAGAAACCTACGGCAGTTGCAAGGAGCCACTGTCCAGTGAGAGAGGGACTGATTGAGATGGAAGAATCAAGAGCTTTTGTCGTGGTGGAAGGAGCAAATGGTCCAGATATGACACTCAGTCAGTTGGTTCCTAAAGTCACGGACGGTGTGGTGTGATTGCATTTGGTAATGGAATATCAGTTGTTTTTTTTGGGTGCCCGGCTGAAGGTGTAGATTGAGACCAGCTCGCATGCTTCCGACGCCGTCCTTGGGAGATTACGACAGGCATGATGAACATCATCGTTTCAACGCAAAGAATGGTTCTTCCAACTTCTTCGTTCTGAAAAAAAGGTGCCTTCAAGGTAAGTGGGGTAGCAACTCCACACATGCCAAAGCCTAAGGTTTTCAACTCGAGTGTGTAACCTTTGGGAAACACATGCCAGTTGCCTTCCCAAGCAGTTCGCTGTTTGCCTTCCCAAGGATTGGGGAGTACCTGGAGCTGAGTTGGAAGCTTTGATAGATTGCTGGTTCAAGTCTCAGCTGAGGGTTTTTGTTTGCAGGAGGGATTCCTTCCCGGATGCTTGTTGGATGTCAAGGGCACTGGGTTTGTTGGTTTCTCATTGTTGTCATTCTGGAAAAAAGCATTGTCAATAGATGCTATTAATATCAACGATTATCATTATCTAATGAGTTTGAAATCTCCTTCATTGCTTTGAAACACAACTGCAAGTCAGGTGCGGCCTCAACATGACACAGGCTGCCACAGACCTGGGCTGTTGCCAACATGGTGCCTTTCAACAGTGGTGCGGTTTGGTCAAGCGCTCAGAACGAAAAGCACCCATTGGGGCATTGGGGACTCTATGACTCTATGGCTTGAGCCCAAGCGTGAAAAATCAGGATTGTCAGCCGGATTGCCAAAGCGCCCTTGCTACAGAGTGCATCCAGGAGAGCCGTTTGCTACAACATTTGATTGATACCTTGTTACCATAGATACATAAGACTTCCATCATTAGATTCAATGTCAATTCTCGATGTGCTTCCTGATTCAATGCATTTGCATTCGCACTGCACTCCGACCCAAAGTTGTGATTTACCACTAACATATTTGGTATTATAGACACTCAACTTTTCCAACCTTCCAGCTAAGTAGATTTAGATCATGAATCAGCTTTCAACCCAAAACGTGCTTTTTGAGTCAATTTTTTGTCAGGAGTGTCCACCCATGTGTTTTGAGGCAGGTACTTTGATGTGGTTTCTTGGGAAGCTTTTCGCAACCCACATGCCATATGCGTTCTGTGAAACCAAGAACGATCGTTTACGTGCTAGGAAGACTCTAATGCCATTCTGGATCATTTTGGCATTTTCGTTCGCCGGACGGCGGCAGCTGTTCTGTTCAGTGTCTTTCCGACAGGTCTTTGAGTATTTCATACCCAGGGATTTGTGCTCACGTCTGGCACCGAGTCCTGCGGCAAATTCATACATTTTCTGCGGGTTTGGCTATTTTTGGATTGAAACATTCAATGATGGAATTATGTGTGCGCACCTTGGAAAATGAACTTGGAAGCTGAAAATCACCTGTTTGAAAAGGAAAAATCATCTTCCAAACCTTCATTTTTGGGTTCAACATCTTCATTTTCAGATGAGTATATGGTGCTTTTGCAGTTGACGAAGTGGAATACAGTCGCCTTCTTGTCATCTGATGATGCGCCGATTCCCCGTGGCCGAGGTTGTAGCCTTGATAAATGTTTCTCTGTGATGAGATGTTTGGATCTCAAGGCATTGAGATCAATTTTTTCTGCAGAGATTTCGAAAGTCGACAGCAGATACTTCCCTCTCTTATATTATATCTCTTATATAACACACTAAGAGAGCCGTTGACAATAGCAGTCATCTCCCAACTAGCAACTTTTTGAGGGTTTTACCTCTTAGTTTTTACAGGAGTGTACTCAAAAAGTCATCCCTCCCAAAATAAACGCTAAGGTTTATTAAACCGTGCTCAGAACTTGACGGAGTCTGGCGAGTTTCAAGCTTAAAAGCTGCTTGCGGTCAAAGAAGTGCCTTTTTTGTTGCAAGTGTTGAGATGTGAAGCAGCATTTTCTTGGAGGCTTGAACGAACCTGTCAGAAACTGAGTTGTTGAGTAAAAAAAGGCATATTCCTCCTTTGATTGCACCAAAACCTCCTCCAAAAAAAAACCTGAGAGATGATTTCAGAAATGTTCCTTGAAAAGGTCCCACTTTCTTTATTTGCTATTTGTCCAACCTCTGGAAAATACCAGCCAAATTACCAAGGTCATGAATCTGACTTCGAAAAGGAACGAGGTGTACTGGATAAATATCGGTCATGAACTTGGGGAAAGTTGAAGGCTGGGCTTCACGTGGTTTTTTCCCGACCCCATGGTGAAAAACCCATGATTCGACCTGACACTCCTCTTGTGAACTGAGGCAATGTTGGTCGTTGCCTCAAATCTTGAAGAGAGAGATATGTTGGTTTAGGGTAAAATTGGCAAGTTGACTTGGTGTGTTTTGGTAAAAATGTAGGATGGACATGCCAAAGCACTCTACACATTGGAACGCCAAGAACTTAGCTTTTCTTGGAGATATAGAACATTATGAGACCCATTGTGTGGACATCCTCTTCCATTCCCTCCCCTTCCAATAGACCTCAAGGTTTTGAGTGCATGGATCCATTGTTCCTGCCGGGAAGGCTAGGGGTGATGAAGAGTGTTGTTAGAGAGGTGGAGGTTGTTCTGGTTCGATAGCCAGGTATGGTGGAGTTGGCGACTAGGACCGACTGTTGCAAGTTTACGCCTAAGATGTCAAGCAGTTCAAAGGGGAGACATCGTTGAGGGTTCCCAGTTTGCTCATATTACTTATCCAAGTGCAACTAGATCAAGATGGATTTAAGTATATTGGGGAGAAACACTAGGCTATGTCAATGGGCCATAGAACACTTGGTGCCTTTAGTTTGGATTAAAAGAGGCTTAGTCAATTGCTCGTACTGCTGTAAACCAAGCAGGGAAGAAATAGGATTCGATTTTTTCTGAGGTCTGTGACATATGCCGGTGGCATTTGCGATGCTTGTCTCACCAGAAAACTCTGATGCTGATTCTGCGACCCATTTTTTCATGCCAATGAATCGGTTCAATTGGTGAAAAAAAACGCATTACCAAGGAAGCACAATGCCCCAGCGAGAGAGAGTGACTTGGATTCTGTTTGCCATTTCTGAAAAAAACGGATGCAAGCAGTCAAAGAAATGCAGCACCAACAAAGCATCTCCATATTGTCGACAGACAAACGCCTGTATCTGACTTTGTCTACTGTATATTTGCCCAGGTGTGCATCTCAAGAGGCCCAAACGTGCATCCACAATTGCCAAGGGCTCAGCATGTCAACAACTACGGCCAAATAGCAGCCGATGACGTGCTGAGGTAATGTGCTTTGCCCGGCGACGACAATAGCACCCACGGAGGATTGCCAGGATGGGCTTGCTTTGCATATGAGTCGGCGATGAATTTTGCAAGGAAGAGCTTCTACATCATTCTAACTCAGTCTAAATCAATATCCCGAGTCTCACCTCTGTGAAATCAGAGTGCCCCATATTGGCTTATGCTTCTGTGTGCTGATTTATGTCCCTTTTTGCACTATATAAGTGCTAGCTAGAGTTCTCACGACCTGGTCCATTTCAGCATCAGGCGAAATGCTTCTCGCTGCAGGGGATCCCAGCCAAGTCGAGCATGGTTGAACACATCTGCCACACGCAAATCCGCTTGTCAGCGCCTAGGAATGCCCCCTGCCGAAAATACCTGGGCTGCCGCACGCCAATGCTCACAATGAGCAATTATGCAATTGACCCAGCAAGTAACAGAAATTTCATGTCTAATTCAAGCACAGCATATTTGTGTTTCGTATGCTTAGAACGTGAAATCCTGCAGACTTATTTGACGCCTACAAATCCCATGAGGTGTGTGATGATGGCCAGTGGCCTGAGGCTAGTACAGGCTGTTGTGCATAAAGCTGAGATTGTTTGGAATCACCCAAAACCATAAACCACCTGATACCACAAGGCATCTCCCACAAAGACCTCGCCAAGGTCACCAATGCCACTGCTACAAGTCCTGTCACAGTCTCAAGATGTCGAAAAAAGTGCCCAGCTGACTGGAAGGGGTGGAACTGGTGTCGGACAGCACAGGCGACTGCCAGCTGCCCAAGTCTGTGTGAAACCAGACTTGTGTATCGACTGGATTCTGCAGGCAGTGATCAAAAGAAACAGATCTCAAGATCAACGACTGAATGAATATCTAGATATATCTAGTATTTATACCTTTATACATATATATATACACCCTATTTATATCTGATGTTTCTGGGCTTTTTTCAGCCACAGGGTTTCAACAGTGCTACATCCTGTTTCATGCCAACAAAAAAACGCAGGTGTTCCTTGGTGGGCCTTTGCCTCAGCGGGGAAACTTCCGATCGGAGCCGTGGATGGGCAGCTCCGCTGGCGGTTTTTGCGTGATGACAGGCAACTCAAAGCCCGAACATCGTGTATCAGTGCACCTGCGGCAGCGTCTGGCATGTGGATTTTTCTGTTGGAAAATATGGATCTATACACTTTCTCAAAAAAAAAACTCGGACCGTGATGTCATGAGAGAATATGAATTATATGATTATATTAAAACTTTGCTGATGTTTTATGTTTCTCATATTGCCAGATGGCTGCCCTGCATTGACTGAAGAGGGTACCAAGGAGGCCGCGAAAGGATCCATTGATGATTTGCGCTTGTCCATGGCATTGGCGCATTGGCTTGGACAGGTGAAGCAAACGCTTGAGGAAAGCGTGTGGGACAATGGGCAGGCCCCCTTTGGAGATGTATGCCAGTGTATGCTATTGATTTCTTTGTGCCTTTTTGTGCTACTATGATCTTTTGTTTTGAAAGGTGATTTGCATTTGTTGTAGGCATTACATACTGAGACACACTATAGACATATATAGACATATACGATACTTGAGTATTTCTAACAAGCGCTTGGCGCCTGGCGAGTTCGGCAATCTTAAGATGTCCTGACTCAGGATCTACTAGTGGACATTGCTCGGCGGGAAAATTTGGAGCTTGGACCCAATCGAAAGATGCAGGACTGAAACTCTTTTGAGTCTAGTTCTTTAGTCTATGTTTCCAATGGGTTTTTTGGGCAGATGTTTGGGATGTTTTATTCTCCAGGACCTGTCAAATATGAAGAAATTCACATGGTATAATGGTATATAATATAAGTATATATATATATATATTAATGTATACACTCTACATCTCTTCGTTGGTGTGAGCCACAAAACCCTCACCATTCTTTTTAGCTTTTCCATTTTTCCCCTTTTGATTCCGGACACGAACTTGCAGTTTCCAGCAGGAGCTGATGGTGCGGAGGAACGAACTTGTTTTGGAAGCTTCCAAATCCTTTGAAACGGGAAATCGTATGGAGGCAGGTCAACCCGCAAGAGGAGCTGATTCAGTTGGTTCCATTGAGATATCATGGGGGTTATCCACCCTTGAAACCACCTGTTTCAACGGGTCCACGCGTGTTTTTTTCAGGTGGAGAAGCGGATTCAGAATATCAACGCTTACTACACACACTTGATCACAGATGCCAGGGGCCTTAGCCCAATAGAACATGGTAGCATTGTCATGTAGCTGGCTTGGTGCCCTTGAGATTTGAGCATTTTGGACTGCCAAGGCCGCGCGGACCTACCCTGATGACGGTTCGGGCGATGAGAAGCTGGGGGTGCCCAGTTGATTTAGGGAGCCGCACTATAAACTCAAATGAACATGGAAATAAGGTGAAACAGGAATTCAGATCCACTTGGCTGTACTAGAAATCAAGGCCACAACCTTTTGACTCCCAAAAATTGTTCAAACCAAGAGCAAATGCCCAAGGTGGGACATGAGAGGCATGGCTTGTCCTTGAAGTTGCCATGTGAGCCAAAAAAAACTTGGAGTTTTGGGCGAAGAGTTGAAGTCGCATGCTGCCTGCAGAATCAGAAAGTGCGGGGCTGTCAAGGCTGCTGGCATTGAACTCAGCACTTCTGCCATCTATGCAGTGGCTGCAGTGATTTAGGTCACTTGTAAATTCTTGCATGTAATGTCAGTGTCAATGTTTGTATCAAAGAAATTCCCGAGGCCATTCTGCTTTCTGTGACTGCAGCGCTGGTAATTGTAACAAACTCAGCTTGGGGCATGGGTCGCTTGGGTTGTTCAAAGAACCATTCTTTTCCAAGCTGGGCATTGCGTTGCGGCATTGCGGCATTCCGCTGCAGGTGCTCTTCGTGGTGATCCTTGTTCTTGTCAGAAGGCGAAAGCAAAAAGAGCAGACGTTGTGAGCTTAGTCAAAGTGTGGTTCTTTTCAATCATCAGGGCCCCAGCCCTGCTTGGATTGTTGTTTCAGCCTTCAATGCCACGATATGTCACGTGTTTCGTGATGTTTCGTGTGGTTCTCAGCTAAGCCAGCACTGGTTTCAGTGGTTTCAGGCCCGTCACAGCATTCGCAGAGACGGATCAAGTAGTCATTGGCAGCATAGAGCCAAGAATTTTGTCCTGCTTTGAAAGCTCAGCTCATAGGACAACTCGATCTCTAATAATTCATGGCAGTCCCTTTCAAGGTCCCGTTCCTATTACCCAAAGTCAAGGCAAAGATCAGGCCCGTTGGCAAATGTCAAACATCCTGGCTTTCCTCGCTGGTCACTGTTGGCTGTTCAGGGTGTGGTGAGTGGTGCAGCTGTCACAGTGTTGGGACCCCCAAGCAAAACCACCATTTCTCAAAGCGTTGCTTGACTCGTCCTGGTGGCCAAGGGCAGCTCCTACCAAAGGGCAAAGCCGTGACCCATGACTCCTGAAGGGAGATGATAGATTTAAGAGAAGGAGCCGAGCAACGAAAAGTGCAACATCACCATCCAAAAGCGGATAAAAAAGGGCCTTGGGAAATTGATGAACAATTAAACGTGGTTTCTTGTACCTGAAAAAAATCGGTGGATTTCTAAATCTAACTTCAACTATTGCACTTCTAATCTACATTATTCTACCTCGTCTTTTTTTGTCGGTTCTACCTCATCGGATTGATGACGATGCGACCGACACAGACGGCTGCACAGTGGCACAGTCCCTACCTGGAAGTTTCCAACAAAAAGGAGGAACGTGATGAACTTTTTTTTGGGGGGAAACATGCCAATGAATTCTGCAAAGATTAAAGAAAGAGGATATGAAGGGATAGATGATGATAGACATTCGATTTCTTTAGACATTTTTGTGGAAACTGCTACACCATAATTCCAAGAGCACTCATTAAGCGGTGCTCTTGGACTCCGTCCATTTCCGCTGAGCGGATGGCAAAGTTTTTCGCTCACATTAGCGCCATTGACCAAAGAAAAAACCTCTGAGAGATGGATCCTGGATAGTGAATGCTAATGATGCCTAGTCCTATCTTTGCAAGGGTGTTTCCAAAAATAGGGGTGCCCCCAAATCATCCATTTCAATAGGGTTTTCCATTATAAACCATCCATTTTGGGATACCACTATTTTTGGAAACACCTATAACTATAGTAACACTTGATAGTTTCTTATGCTTAATGTTGGTTCTTCTACCAGTGTGGTTCTTCATATTCCATTGTCTTCTACATCGCCAATGAGATGTTTGTGACTCCGGAGCTACCTCCATTTGGCTTGAGCCCTACTATTTTTATGTATTTTTGATGCCGGTCCAAGGGAGCCATGATCAGGCAGGAGTTGTTTGCTGGGTGTGGTTGGAAGCCTGTAGATGGGCCATGATGAATTACATGACCATGACTTGGTTATTTATCCGAGATTTTGTAGATGGTGACATGATTTGATGTCTAAGTTCGGGCAGTTCGGGGATTTATTTGCGTTTATGAGCCATATGGATGTGTTTGTACATGAAAAAGCTATTTTTGAACGATGGGAATAGTATTGGGATGTATTGGGCAGACTGATTCTGCGTATCAAATGCCTTTGCGGGAAGTTGTGCCTGTAGACTTGCAGATGCTCACATACACACAAGTACTCAGAAAGCTCTATGCAGACACGCTAGCAGTTGTGCACAGCAAGCCGAAAATTCGGGAACTAGCAAAGATGTATGGAATCTACACAATAAATCAACAAAGACAGGGTGAAGGTGTATAATCTGATTCAATGTGGGTGCTTAGGGTATTATTGTAAAGAAGTTGTCACCTAAGAAGTTGTAAGACCTGCCACTTGCTTTCCTGAAGAAGACCTCGTTTTCAATAGACTCTTGAACCAAATCTGAATGCAGGACCAGGAGCCCAAAGGGAAATGTTCGAGGGACCCGATTCCCCATGCATTCAGTCAGATGATCTCAAATCTTTAGTTTGTCAAACCAGGTTGTTTCAAGTGAGTTCTCGTTTGGCTGCCAGCCTTTAGCCCTGAGACAAACAATAGTCCACCGAACATTGCCATTAGTCATGCGACCGTGTCATCGCCAGGCCCGAGAAGAGATGCCCCTAACTCAGCCAAACAAAGAAGTTATTTGTTGGTTTGTAAAACTGAAAGCAAGCCCAACCCTGGAAGAGTCTCCAGGCCCATTGCCACGGAGGACTCGTCATAGACAAGCAATGTTTTTGTCGCGGCCGTGTGATTTGCCGTGTCATGTGACAAACGTCGGCGAAGCATCTTCAGGGCCGGCTGAGTTCCATTTCCCTCCATTTTGAAGGAGCTTTGCAGCCTTTGCTTCAAAGTGCTGCTTGTCCAAAGCTTGGCATTCTGAAGCTTGGATACTGTACCTTTTGGACGATAGCACCAAGGCCAAGTTGCAGGGAACTTTTTTGCCACGCTCATCTCAGCGCCATTCCCTCGGCTCATCGCATCTTCAATCTTCACTGCCTGGCTTGGGTAGAAACAGCTGACAAACCTTCTTAACTCATTACATCCAAAGAAATCATCTACAATCACATAAAGTATATAACAATAAAAAAAAATATATATACACATATATTACACATATATTACACATATACGGTCATATACGATTTATTATACGTATTTACCACCTTCTGACGGATTTTCCACCTTTTTCAGGTGCCTGGGATTCTTTGCAAAAGCAGGTGCCAGGACTCTTCGTGAGTTGGCACACGCCTCAAGGACTACGGGGTTGTTGGAAGCCTAGCTACACAGTCGTCCGTCGACCCACAGTTGCCTAAACGCTGGTGACATGGCTGGAAGTTGTGAAGGTATGGGCACGCTGCAGCCAATAGAGCTTCACAGCCTGGCACTGAAGATTGATTGGAAGACTTGTTGGTGGTCTGTGTTTTTTTTGGACATGTGATATGTCTATTACATAAGATAAGATATGTGTCAATGTATACATTTATAGATTGTAGATATATCTTACTTGCATCTTTGGCCAATGCGCCTACCCGGCCTGTAGTACTATAGGTGTTGGATCAATTCTTCAAAGTTTCGTTAAAGGTTTCTCAGTGGGGGGGTTTTGTAGGTGGTCTCTCCGATTATGCCCTCACCAGCGCCCTTTATGATTTGCGCTTCTCACCAATTACGTTGAAGGAGGCAGGACAGCTGCAGAGGTTGAGATACTTGAGCTAAAGTGTATCCAGAAAATAGGCCTTCCCAACAGTAACGTAGTCTTCCAACCATCAATTTTCAGGGGCTATGTTAGTTTGTGTGGTTAATTATTCCATTCAATGGCCTTGGCAATGACAATATCTCTCATTTCGGCAGTCAAGATCCAGGCATAGTAGCTGACATCCTTCCCCAGGGGAAAAAGTCACAGCTGATGGAATTTCGCTTTTTTTTGCAAGGTGAAAGGGCTGACATGTCGAGTGCTCCGGACTTACTGATAAGAATCTTTGCAAAATCCCCAAAATGTTTCCAGTGTACACTTCCAAGTTCAGTGTGGATAGATGTCAGGTCCATTTTGCACAGCTTCGAGCCATGTTCTGTGCTGTCCCTAGCTGCATTGGACATCCATGAGTTGATATTGGCCAATTTGCTAAGGATCCATTGGACTGGAAACTGGGCACTCACGGTGTGTGGGACTCAAAAGCATGCCCGTAGTGCTCATCAGCGGAAAAAACATCAAACGCGATGGATGTTTTTTCCGCAATTGGAAGGTCACCATTGCATTTACTGTTGGGACCTCAGGATGAGTCCCTGTGTCAAAGCTGGTTAAAAAATTGCTGTTCTAAAATTCATCTTACAAAACGCGCCCGTTTGAGGCCGCGTTTTGTAGCTTTTGCCCTTGCAGCACCTGCAGATACACTGTGAAGTTCTCAGTCTCACGAGTCACGAATCCGTTGCCACACGGTAGGTTTCTGTGACAACTCAGGCCACATTGCTTCCTGAAGTGATTCTGGAAGAAGGGATGTCACAAGAGGCAAGGAATTGAATGAGTTTATTTGAAGCAGGTTGTTGATATTCAGCCGCTAAATAGGTGACACTAACCAGCAGATGAGGGGTGAGAAAGTTCGTTTTTGGGTACTGATACTGGTGCCATTTTCTTTACATTGACGGATATTATTCTGTAAAAGCAACCAAACCGTAGCAAGGCAGAAAACAAAGGCACACGGCAATCGGATCTTTTGCTAGCACGAAGCCCCTGAGCGGATCCGTTGATACCTTCAGGTTTCCCTTAAGCCAAATAGGCTGATGCGGATGTCATGACATCTGTACAATTTCACACCGCCACAACCTAAAATGGCATGACATCGCTCAGGTGAGCTGAACTAACAGGACATCATTCTCTGTACAAAGTTGTTGATGTCCACTTGCTGTGAGTGACCAGTGACCCTTGTTACAAATCATCCTCAAAAAGTTACTATTCATTCGTTTAGTAAGGGGATCAGCAATCATGTTGGGTCCTGCTACCCAACGTAGATGTCCACCGGTCTTGTAGAGGTCGTCTTTTAAGATCGCCACGTCTATTGCCGTTCGTTTATCATCGACTTGCGTATAGGTGCAAACCAGCTTGTTGAGGCAATCGTGTAATGACCTTGAATCGACCACTGCCACGAAGGGGATTGACGCCAGTCTTTTCTCCCAATCTTGATGTTTCATGTCGCCACCAAGAAGTTCCAGGAGTAGGAATCTGTGCCAGTGGATCTGGCCAATTCCAGATATCAAAGACTGGCACTCTGCTGAAAGAGTGTTTGCTGTTTTCCTTTTCAGCCTCGTAGATTTCCAAGACGTCACCGAAATCATATGTTGTGATGGTTCCGTTTCGAGTTTCTTGTCGTAGAACATCATGACATAGCCTCCTTGGCTGCTGCAATTCATCAGCTTCAGGAAGGTCTCGTTGATCTCACCATGATCCAGCTTTTGTCCTGCTGGTTGCTTCGCGAAGTATGTCTTCCCTGTCCATGTAGTAGAGCTCCACGATGATGTAGTAGCGTTGCCATGTATCCATTGATCATCTAGCGTCTTGCCGTCGTCAGCAACGGTTTTCCTTCCTGGTAGTAGGTCGTGTAAATCTGGTCCTTGATTAGCTCCAGGATGAAATAGTAGCCGCCGCGGTGCCTGATGATGTCGAATCCAATGTGATGTAGTCTCCTCCCAGTAATCTCTTCGATCATCTTCCAGCTGGTCCTTCTCGGGTGAGTTGGCCCAAGAAGCGTCCGTTGCCACTCCGACTCGTAGATTTTCTGGTAGAATTGGCATAATCCTTATGCCGCTTTCTGGAGTCTTTTGAGCCTCTGCAGTAATGCTGTTGGCTTCCATCAGATCTCGAACTCGCGGTCGTGGAAAGGATTGTTGTAGTAGCGCCACCTTACCAGCCAAATCTGGTCTTGACTCCTTGGCAAGCCAGGAAAGGGCTCCAACGCTTGCTCGTAAGTTGGAGATCTCCTCCTCGGTACAGTGTGAGTATCGCTGTTTCTTCCTGTTTCGCTCGATGATGATCATGATCAACTTCTCCCGGGTATAGTGCTCCTGATTCACGGTCACCGATCCATCCGGTTGCATCGCAAAGTTCTTTCCGGTGAATCGTCCCTGACCAAACTGATATTTTCCCAGTTTGTACTTCTCCTGGATTTTTGCCATTTGCTGTAGATGTACTTCGTCTCCTCCATGTAGTAGATCGTCGGTTGCAACTGCTATGACTCCTCCAAGTCTTTGTCCTCCTTCTGCTGTCTTCCTAAGGCTGTAGAAGACACATGGATCAGCCAAGCTCTGCAAGTAGTGTAACTCTTGAACTAGGTATCGTCGAAGATGTCGGTACCATGCGAGAGGCCCGTCCGTCAACCCATAGCAGACCTTCTCTAGCTTGATGAGCTGACCATCGGCTAAGCCAGGAATTCCTTCTCGAGGCTGCGTCGCGTAGATAGTTCTTTCGATCTTGTCTCCGGAATGAAAGGCCTGTGTAAAGTCCAGGAAACCAAGCTGCCATCGATGACTGGCTATCAATTGAGTCACCAGTAAAGTCGCCTCTCGGGTAACCTGTGGAGTCGCCGCCTCAATCTCCTCTGCTCCATTCTCAGAGTAGCCCTTCATCACGTGTCGTGCCTTGGCCTTGCATGGTTCTTCGGCATCCCATTCCAAAAGTAGTCCTGACTGCTTTGCGTCCTCGACGTCCTGTGGTTCTAAGGGTTTGGCTGTCAAGACAAACCGACTATCCATAATCTTGTCTCCTTCTTGCTGTTTGACTCGGGCAGATTCTTCCAGCGATAGAACCTTGTAAGCCCCAATGTCGATGTTGTTCTTGATCTCCTTGGAAATGGCCTTGATGAAGCACTGATGATTCTTGCCGTTCAACTCCTTCAGACGAATCTCTTTCTTTTGTCGGCTCTGAAGTAACTTGTCGACCTTCAAATGGTAGATCTCTAAGTACTCCATGCGACTTCGTTTTGCTGGTTGTTCCTCGGTCTCGATTCCTTCGGTCTCGAGACTTCTTTTCCCTTCGTGATCGTCCTCAAAGGTAAACTCTTCATCTGGGATCGATAGAGGTCGATCTCTATGATACTCTTCAAGAAACTTCTGATTCTCGGCCTTCAGACGTTTCTCATCGTTCTCGGTTAGTAGGTCTCCTTCATCTCGCCTTCTACGTCGGTCTTCTCCCGGATGTAGCCCCTCTAAATTAGATTTCTCCGCAGCCTCCGTTGCGGCCTGCTCCTTCCGACGTTGATGTTCTCGTCGATCTTCCAATCGAATAGGTTCCTTCTCGTGGTACCTCCGTATGGGGACAATCGGCTCCTGCTTCTCAACCTCGTCGTCTGTTGGTGTATATTCATCTCCTTCACCCGCTTCATCATCTGGTGGTAGTGGATGTTCTGCTAAATCCAAGAACCCTTTTGTAGGTTCTGTTGCCAAGTCCTTCTTGATCTTGACGATGTCTTCGAGCCACCCAGAAACGGCAAGGTTCTCCTCTAGACTTGCCCTCCGAATCCTCTCGGGTGCAGCCTTAACAAGATGACCTTGATGTGCCAACCAAAGCGTCGAAGGCTGGTCCATCATAACGATCCTGGCGGGTCCTTGCCAGAAACCCGGTGAGAACTTCTTCGCCTTCTCCATACCCATCCTATAGAAATACACCATCTCGCCGATCTCATAGTCCTCCATGGGCCTCGGCCCCGTCGAAACTGCTCTCCTCAGAAGGTCACTTGCATCAGCTTCCACAAAAGCTAGCGAGGCTGCCTTCCTCATCTTCATAGCCCTCTCAATCGAGAGATCTCCCAATCGTGCCACCGCTGGTCTTGCCCTGTTTCCGTCGTCGCCAGATAGTAGTCCTCCTGGCAATCGTGGTGAGAAACCAAGCACTCGTTGTACTGGAGAATAGCCGTTAGTCTGCAGCATTCTGTTCTTTGTCATTGTAGTAACGTCCACCAAGGTCTCCCACTCATCGACGTTTTGACAGCTATAGGTGTCCATTGCCTTCATCAACATAAATTTGAAGGTTTTGCCGTGTCGTTCTGTAATGCCTCGTTGATGCGGCGCCTCGACTGCTGCTGGGTCCACGTAGGTTCCATCGGCAGTTGCTTGGTGAAGAAAATCTGTCTTGAATTCTCTTCCCATATCTGTAGCGATTCTCTTTGGAGGTCCAAACAGCCTTAACCAGTGTCGATATGCTTCGCGTATAGCGGCTGGCTTCTTCGACTTGAGCGGAATCATGAGCTGAAACTTCGTTGCCCAGTCGATAACGTTGAGTGCTGGTCGTGTCCTCTGATCCGGTAATGGCAGATAGATCACGTCCGTACCGACACAGTCATTGAATTCCAGCTCCCGTAGTGGTGTGCTTCTCCGAGCCGGCTTCACTTGTTGATGTCGTCGACAAACGCTACAGGATAAGTTCCTCGCTTCAGCAATGACTTCTGGTTTCGCCTTCGAGTATCGAAGGATTCGAATGAACTTCTCCGTCGATGGATGTCCAAGACCCTCATGAGCACGTTGTAGAAGTCGCTTTAGCCCAAAACGACTTTGAAGTGGTAGGTCGCGAGTTTCGCCGTCGACCGCCACAACCTCGGGTTCACCTTCTCCGACTTCATCTTCCTCATTGGGTGGTTCTCCCACTGCCATGATCTCTTGTATTTGTCCTTGTCGGTAATCGTCTCCGTCGCATCGTCCAGAAAGTTGTCCTCGTCCCGAATCGTCTTGTTCAGGTAGAGCGTGATCGTCTCCAGGGTGTTCTCCAGGACGTTCTCCTTCTGCACCGCATAGTCGCCATGCTTCTAAAATGGCTTCGTCAAGGTAGTAGTTCTCCTTGAGAATCTGCTCATCGGTGATGATCTCAATCTGCTCCTTGACGGTTCGCTGGTATCCTCGAAGGATGCTCTGAAGTAGTTCCTCCGGGTACTCCTGAGACTTCTTGGATCGATTTCCTCCGATGATATGTTCATGTTCGTGTTCACCTCGACACCGTCGTTGTAGTTTTCCATGGATGTTCTCGTCGTTGGTTGCAAAGCCCGTCGCCTTCCGATGTGGCCCACTATCTCCTCGAAGACCGTATTGGCACTGATCGGCCCGGGAGAACAAGACCCTCCCGTCAGCCAGTAGCCGTGCCATTCTCGGTTGCTTCCATGACGTAGCAGCGTGGGGGTGTTCGAGAACGAACTTGGTTCCTAATTTGAGGCAAAGTTCACAGATTTCAATCGCAAAATCTAGCAGTTGTTGTGCTTCTTCGCGGTCTTGTAGATACCGATTCATCAACTTAATGTCCGTTTCGCGTTTATTTCTCGACAAGTTTTGCAACTGTGAAAACAATCGACACGGCGGTGCAAGCAAAACTAGGCCTGGTTTGACATCCCGAATATAATTTTTGACTTCCTTTTGGATACTAGGTTTTCTCAAATCAGATCCAAGACGGATATCAAAAACTCTTCCAGGATTAAGTTGATAGCGATGAGCGATCTTTCCGAAACATCCTGGATTATAGATCTCAGCAACTGTTTTGAGTTGTTGATGACTCAGTCCCATAACTTCCGCAATCTCACGGCTTCTTTTGGTGCCTCCTGGTCGCGCCGAAAGCTCTTGGCAAATCTCTGAATTCAGATCCTTCATAAGCTTCTGTAAAGAAGGTGCTTTAGTTTCTTCCTGAAACTCGCCTAGGATCAGCTGGATTTGTTTCCAGAAACCGACTGCCTTGGTAACAGCCGCTTTTATCTTCCGTGCTGTCTTCGACGGAAGCTCTTTAAAATCGCCGCTCACTTCTGCTGACGCTGCCACTCGCGGAATTTCTGGTACTCCTCGAAGTCCGGGTCTGGTGCATTCTTGTGGCCCTTCTGCTCCTTGGCCACTGGATTCTTCTTCTCGACCTTGAGCTCCTTCTTGCAAGCCACACAGCTCTCGCGATTGACATAGCCGTTGGTGCCCGCTCTCGTTGTGACCCGATGAGGGCACTGTTCTTGCACCACACTGCGCATAACGTCCGCATAGGTCCAGTCCAGCGGTTGCCCTTGCTTGTACTTGAAGTTTGCCTCGTCGTGGTAGGGCTGGTACGTGGTCCACTTGAAGTATCGGCATTGCCTTCCCACCGGTCGTGGGCATCGGAAGAACGTCTTCTCGAAGTTCCTCCCTTCCTTCAGGCTCAGATGCAACCTGGCCACCATGCCGCAATAGCATGTCGGAATCTCTCCGAAGGTCTGTTCCAGTCCGGGAACATCTCCGATCTTCTCCTCGGTACGTCCTTGGGTGATGATGGTGCTCGTCACCGAAGGTGATGCCGAGGGTGTCTTTGGCGTCGGTGTCACCCTTGACCAGCTTGTCGGGGTTGTTGAGGCTCGTTCTTCCTCCTCCTCGATCTTCTTCAGGTCTTGCTGGGTATCCGTTACCAGTGAGTAGGTCTCCTTGTCCTGGTTGTCCATCTCGAGCTCCATCTTCCTGATCTGTAGGTTGACATACTCCCGGGTGTAGATGAGCTCCTCCATGCCCATGCTGTTGATCATCCTCGACACCCAGTGCTTGTGGTTCTGCTTGGGTGCCATAACTCGCGCCATCATGTCGTAGATCGGAAACATCACCTTGAAGATCTTCAGGAACATTCGAGCCCACGAGCGTGTTGCCTTGTTCTCCACATCGCCACTGCCTCGAGCCCTCTTCGCGGAATGCTCCATGGGATGAAGTGGTCTCGGTAGAAGTCACGGGCGAAGGGGGTGTTTCGTCTGTCACGCTCTGAGCACTCTTGGCATCGACAGAATTGAGGTTCAGGACTTCGAACTCTTCTTTAGATCTTTCTCGAATTTCTTTCTGTGCCTTGTGTAGTATGTTGATCTTCTTGTTGTTAAACTGCTGTAATGGGATTCTCAATGCGCCTGTAGGTCCCAAGTGTAGTGGTAAAATTTCTTGACTACCTCGAAACCTGATATGAAGCCCGTTCTGTTGGCTGAGTCTCAATTCGGAATCACAGTGAAGTAGGAAAGTAAGAGAAATAAGAAACGGTGCTTGTTCACTTTGTTCGCAATCAAAAACTGCTGGACGAAGGAAGCAGCCCTTGGAACCCAAAGCACATGGAACTGTAGCCACCCTGGTAGTAGTTGAAACTTGATGAACACTCTTAAACCTGTTGGTCTCAGGGTGCAATGTCACATTCAATTCGGTGGGTAAGTGAGTCATGTACTTCTTCAGGGTGATAGAACCAATTGCAAGTCGTTGGCACCCTGTATCTACCGTGGCACATGTTTCTTCTTGAATGCTGATCCCATTAGAGTTTTTAACCATTTCACAAAACCAATTCTCGAAAACAAACAAATGATCACAAGTATTGGGCCCTATCTGGTCACTCGCCGTATATGCCGCGTGGTACTCCGATTCATCACGTGGTTTGTTTGATAGAACTGATCCACTTTTGGGATCTGTTGGAAACTCACTAACTACCGCGTTCGAAGAGCTCGCACCATGATCGGACTCCATAAGCCCCACAAAGATCGCCTCGTTCGTCTCGGCCAAGTAGTGCGCTTCGTTGGTCTTCTTCCCATCAAATTGCCTTGGCTTAGGCGGATTTGGACATTCACGTTTCCAGTGACCAATTTCTTGGCAGTTTCTGCAGCGTGTCCGACGTTTGATTTCTTCGATCGTCATGTTGCCGCTAACTCGATACTGTCCACCACGTGGCCAACTGAAAGACTTGCCCTTGCCACCGCCTTTGGAGAACCCATAGCCTCTGCTGAGTTCCTTTTCCTTTTTACTTTTCAATGACTGCGTGTAAGTCTTCTTCTTCTGAAGGATCGTGTTGAGAATTTCCGCGGCTTCATTCTCTTCCAGGATGTCGTCCTCGGCAGTCTCCTCTGGATCCAGCAAGTCATTGATGTAGAGCTCAAGTTCTTCTATCTCTGGGTCGTTCCACGACTCCGTAGGTTCTCCTTCTTCTTCTAGGGCGTGAGCTTCGATCTCGGTATGGTAGTTGGTGTTTGTCTTTTTCTTGTCAGCACCCAACTCGGAGGCCGACAACTTCGTTTCATTCTTCCTCAGCCATTCCTTGATGGATCTGGGTCGAATGCAGCCGTGAGTGAAGTTCAGCATGTTCTTCGTCTCCATCTCGGTCAGTTGCAGCCCATTGATCATCAGGAAGCCTTCGTACTCCTCTGGTAAGCTAATCTTGTGGTCATGGACTCGTCGAAGTGCAACGTCCCACCTCGAGAAGAATTCTCTCCAGGACTCATTCTTACCACGTTTCATGTGGTAGGTGATCCTCGACAAGGCCGTCAGCATGTGCTCCTGCTGGTCATCGCCGTAGAACTCCGGCTTGTTCATTTCCTCTAACAGACGTTCTGCTCCTCGTGCATCATTGAGCCACCCGATGTCCTTTGCCAAGTGCTTAAAGGTCTCAAAGGGTGTAGATGACAACGATTTCAAGAGCAGTGGTCCTCGAGCCTTTCCACGGGCCTTGGTCGTTGCTAACCACAGCTTAGCCTTGATATAGTAGTCTTCGAAGGCTGTCTGGCCGTCCCAAGATGGAGGAGGACCGGCCTGGCCTCTTCCTTCTCCATCTTCTTCTTCTTCATCTTCATCCCGGCGTCTTCGGGCCGACGTCTCGGGCTTGGAGCTTCCTGCTCCTGCTGAAGGTATCTCTGGAAGCGTCTAAAAGCTGCCATCTCTCGAGCACTAGTTGCAGTTCCCCCTGCATGTAGTGATCCTTCCCCGTCACTCGCTGCGAGTGGTTCATCGCCGTCCGATGGAGGAACGGCAACTCCAGCCATCCGTCCAGGGGCAACGTGAGACCTTTCGGTCCAATCACCCAAAACTGCTGGTCCAGTCGAACCAGCTCCGCTACCACTGTAAAAGCAACCAAACCGTAGCAAGGCAGAAAACAAAGGCACACGGCAATCGGATCTTTTGCTAGCACGAAGCCCCTGAGCGGATCCGTTGATACCTTCAGGTTTCCCTTAAGCCAAATAGGCTGATGCGGATGTCATGACATCTGTACAATTTCACATATTCATTGCTACTAGGTAGTTGAAGGGAGTACAAGTGTTTTTTGCAGCCCTCAATCCTTCTTATGCCAGGCGGTCCTGGAAAAATTAGTGCAAAAGGCTGGCTACAGAAGACACTGTGGGGGCCCCGAGCATTTTTCCCTTATCTCCAACAGTCAAAGATACATGCAAATTCATACGTGAAACATGATGTACATGAAAATTTATAGGTGAAACATGATGTACATGGATACATTCTTCCAGTCAATCTCTTTCCACAATCGTCGGGCTGCTTTGGAGTGGAGTGCGAGGCACCATGCAAGACATGTCTCACATGGACTCAAGCTATTGGTTTGATGTCTGGATTTAAAATGGCATAGTTGATTGCCCTCATGTTGGGGGGGATCTGGATATACAAGGCATGAGGACCAGTACAAGCTGTTCTGAGGTAGCCCGAAGATGATGCGATCTCTAGCATGACCCTCATTTCCTACATCCTTGGCTTGAAATTTGAGTCCCCAAACTTGCTTGACGTGCATTTAGGAGATCACTCGCTTCCAGCCGCGGCCACAGTTTTGCTTGGAATTCTTTCTGCACCAACAGTGCCAACAAGATGACATTGAATCTTAGGATGAATAAAGTAAGTTTTTTCCACCACCAGCAAAATACGATTGGGGTCTCGAGGTATTGGGCTCTCGGGGCAGGGTTCTGGGATGTTTTTTTTGCGGAAAAGCTTCAGGAGAAGATTCCAGCTTGCAGGTTCCAGGATAAAGGGCAATGAATCAATATACTCGTAGATGCACATATATATATATATATATATATGTAGATATATAAACTTATACATATCTACACATGTACATATATGTAGTTATATATATATGTATGTTTCCACAAAAACATCAGGCTGTTGTTGCTGGTAGGGGATGGATATCAATCTGAGGTAAAATCAACCAATTTGACTTTCCGAAAAGCTCTGGAGGTCCACGATGTACACTTTGGACTTTCAGAGCTTTGCCTTAAAGCAGGTTCCGGCGGAAGATGTCGCGTGTTCCGGTATCACGAGGTTGGGGACAACTGCTCAATTACTTGCAAGACATGCGGGTCTTGAATTCGAATTATTAATCATTTAATTATTTGGACTGCAATGGTTACAAAGCCACTTGGAGCTTTGTTGTGAACCAGCCATCCGTTCTCATGGACTGCGGGAAGAATCTTCCAATATTCTTATTACTCTTACCATGCAGTGGAATTCTCGTGGATGAAGATCATAGATCTAGAATCTAGGGCTCCATTCCATGTGTCGAGGAATCGAACCTGCCAACCCTGCATACCTTTTGGAACTGCACTAGAAATGTAATCTTCAGCAATGGAATTTCGCTCCGGCCGGATGCTGTGTGCTTTCATACCCAAGAAGTTGTGCATGACTACAGCAATGTGAATGGAGACTGAAGATGACTGAAACGAGGGTTGCTTCCAGGCTTCTTGTCTTGAAGTTGATGTCAGGAAGCTCTTGGCTGACGATGGCTGATGGTTGATGAACAATGTTTTCATCAGCAGAACTCCGAATTCGCACCTTTTTGTGCGGGTTCCTGCGCTGTGCACTGCGACACAGGTGCCTCTTCCTCTTCCAACGCATTTATTGTACATAGAACCAATGGACCAGCATCTTTCAGCAAAGGTCGCTGGAGAATTGTCACGATGAGGGGAGCTGGTCAGATTCAAGTCTTGGGCGCACGAGATTCATGTCGAATATGGTTGCATGACGCTTGCTTTTTTTCAAGGCTCCAAAGTGGCCAGGAATCAATCAGATGCAGAACTCGGCTAGAGAGGAACAGACTATCCAGCAATTTTGAAGTGCTCTTCACCTTGCCATATAAAATATGTCTTCTTATTCTTCTTAAAACATTACAAAAGCTCACAGCTCAGACAAAACTTGCAAGCGACGGAGCACAATTAGGATCAACTGCATAGCAGAACGGTAGCATACAATAGAGCTCCTAACACTTTGATACACTTTGTTCCAGTGCAAGATGTCCTGCCACAGGCGCGATCTGACTTTTGGTTTGGGATGGAAGCAGCTTGGGATCTCTTCAAAAAAACGCAGTTAGAGCCACCATCCCTGGTCAGGACTCACTGGTACTCGATGTTCAACTTATTTGCTGCGAGCCTACTGTGGGAGCCTTGTGTTTTTCAATTGGCCAAGTGGGCTCAGAGTAACTAATTATTGTTAACATGCTGGATTCATGTTATAGATGTTATAGAGTCTTTGAATTACCTAACACTACGGATTATATAATGCTATTGCTTATAGTTTTAGGTATGCACTGTATATCATACATCTAATATCGGCTTTACCTATGTTCCTACTGCACATTTTGTTCATCGATCTTGAGGTGCTTTGTTCCTATGATGCAAGGACCGCTGGACATCGGCAGATTTCTAGTCATTTCTCCAGCATTTTTTCGCAAGAAAAAATCGAAGGAAGTAAAGAGCGCGTGACCCCTGCCATGGCCGCATGCCTAAGGGAAAAAAACACATGTTTGTCACAGGAGTTGTGCTTGCATCGCTTTTTGATGATTCTTCGATGTTTTGCCTTGTTTTCATTCGCATGTTTTTGCCTCTAAGGCTGTTCGGGACCTACCAACGCCGCATCCTCAAAGTCAGGATTGTAATATACATGTTTGCATTTTTTATATTGCACAAATCTACAAATATGACATTGTAGATGCCAAAATCTGGGTACTTCACATCTTGAGAGGCTGCAAGAAAATCATCTCTGAGCCTTTCACAGAGGCTTTCTGATTTCCTGGATGAGTATGAGGCAAACGTTGTGGTCCCTTCCTCAACGACGCCCCTCAAACACCAGCATGTGGAGTCGGGGGGGTTGGACTCCAGGATGGTACAGGCCAGACAGTGCTTCATTGGGCTGTTCAGACCTCAAGCTCGTTTCAAACGTGAAGCTCGGATGCCTGAAACCGAGAGGTCCCTTGGGTTGTGCCTGATGAGGCATCAGCAGGCGCTATGGATGCCATCGAATATTCCCTGGAACAGGGTAACAAACTTGGAGTGTTGGAGATTGAATGAGATTGATGTGTTTTTTTTTCATCAGGACTTCTGAATCTCCATTTCAATCCATGTTAGGTGCCTTGGTGGACAAGTTGGACCTTGAGGGTAGGTCACCTTTACATATTGCAGCCCTTAGTGGCCACACGGAGGCCGTACCTTTCCTCAGGGTCACGTTGGTGGGGTGAGGAAACCAGGAAACCTCGAGCCGTTGGGGGAAGGGGTGATGAGCTGATAACCATCCCCGAGGTGCAGCGTTTGTTGGATCGTGGGGCTGATCCGGAGGTGCCTGACATCTTGGAAAAATCCAAGATGAAGAGGGTGAGTTGTGAAGATTTCAAAAAGGAGGTGATACCCAACAACCACGGGTTTTCCTACTAAAAATGATCATTTTGGGGTGTTTCGGGGGTACCCCTATTTTTGGAAACACCCATGTAGTGGTATAAAGTGATGATTATTGACACATATTGACACATACTGTAATACATTGTATTTATTTGATATATTGGATATTTATGATAATTTTGAGACATTTATTTGGGTATATTGATTTTGAAAATGGGAAACACAGACAAGGCCATAAACTATGCAACCATATTATATATTTCAATGGGTGTCTTCAAAAAGAAGTGACGAGCAGAATAAAGACAGATGCTAGGCCAGAGATGCATCGGGAGCCACTCCTTTGCATCGTGCAGCGTTAGCTGGCTCAGCAGGCCCTGAACATGGAACATAGTGAAATATGTGAAACCATTCCCAGCACTGCAAAAGTTTCCTTCATAGAGTACCGTACCATGAAAAAACCTTGTGTGGATGTCCACAAGAGAAATTTGAAATTGTGCATGGAGGGATGCAAAAAGTCATCCAAATTGTGTTCGCTGGGTCAGGTTGTGTCAAGTGCAGTTTTAAGTCGTACATTGGAGTGGCATCGAGTCTTTGCTGGAAACTTCCATCTATAAACATTTATAGCACCTTTCAAGGTACTTGGAGAAGACGTGTTTTTCTTTTTCCAAACAGCACGGAGGCTGTGTGGCCCAACTTGCTCGTGCAGCACCAGGGTTGGTAGACTTGCGCCAGTGAAGGGCTGAGATCAATAGAGTTGGATGTTGCGGGATTGATACACCCCTCATGTCGTAGCAGAATTGCCAGGATTGCAAGAAAAATAGGAGGTTGTAGGCTTGAATGGCATCTAGCAAAGACAGAAATGATGGGGGAGAGGGAATGTACTGCATATCTTTGTCCTGTACATATCTCTGTGGTGTATGTAAATGTAGCTTGAGAATGGGCTTGATATCATCATCCCCATCCATTCACAACCTAAACATCGGAGCAATCACCAAATCCACCCAGCTTCCACCAAGACACCGGACTTCTGGCACGGCTCTCCATGCAGCTGCCAGTGACCTGAGAGATTTTTAAGTATGGCACCTGTAAATACCTGTGAAGTATTTAAAAAGGTTCACTTTTCACCAAGGCTTATTTGGGTCATGTTCGAGTAATAGAGGTGCCAGGGGGGGGGGCTGGTGTAATTGGAGAGTTGTTTTTTTAATCTTTTAAAGGATTGCTCTAGACTCTAGTGGCGGGCTTTGATGATGGAACTAACGCAACTTATTGTGCAGAAATGACTCATTCAATAGATACGAAGGATTGAATATGATTGAATGACAGAAACCAAACCGACCATGAAGGAGTTGCTGAAAGCTGGCGTTTGAGTCTTGGAACAGCTTGCAAATCAGCAGATCTTTCTTGTGATGTTTGATTCTTGCAGATTTGTTACCAAGGCATCTCCATGTTTGCAAGTCTTAACCTCAACTTTCATCAATTCTTGAAGTAACATAAGGCATGTGGCATCATTCTCAAGGTAAACCGCTTTTGGTTTACTAAGGACCGCCAAGGCCGTTTGCCTATTGACCGGTGGGTAGAGGAAGACCATGATGAGGTGGCTCGAATCGCTGAAGAAGCGCCTGTCGTTGACAAGGAGCTGCCAAGATTTTGCGACAGATTTTTACATCAAATAAATACCGTACACTATACTTGGGTTTATAAATCAATGTAAATGTCTATATACTGTATGTATTTTTCCTTAATTTCAGCATAGCATATCGAAGTCTCTTTTTTTTCCTCATGGTAACCAGTAGCGTCGAGCGCTGGGGCCAGTATCGGTTTGAATTCAGTGGCCAAACGATACATATATCATCATATCATCATATATCTAGTCTAGCCTGCGGCTATGTGTTAGATTCAAAGTCTATGGCTCGGCTTGCCAGGAGAACCGTCAAGCCGTGGTCTCTTTGCTGCGAGCAGGAAGTCACAGCCTCAACCAAAATTGGAAACTATGTCACGTGGTTGGTGGATGCTGGAGCTTATTAGGTTCAATCAAATTTCTAACGTGTATTGATTTGCAAAGGTTGTGGGGTGTTTTGTGTGATTCCTGTGATTCATATTGATCGCAGCTGTGCAAACACTTGCAGCAACTGATGTTGCCACCGCTACTAAAATCTAAGGTCGGGCATGCATGGAGTCCCGGGGACACGGGTTTCATGACCTGTGACCTGCAGGAAAAAACGATATCGGCAGTCAGCTTGTGTCCAACCCCGTGATTCACCAGCTTGTTGGAGACACTGGGACTGTGAGCAGTTGAGTGGAATTCCAGCTCAAAATCGCCATTTCACAGTTTTTTCCAGCGTAAACCTGGACAAATGGTTAGCTTCGGCTCTGCAGATGTTCTAAAAGTGACATATCAACTGAGTTAAAAGCATTGCAAAAGAAACCTTGTAAGAAACATTTGAAACCTTCAAACTAGCAGACAAAGATTTTCCCGTTTTGTTTGAATCAATCCATTTTTGCGCGGGAAAACGATGGGTGCCGAACCTTCGAGGTGAGGATTTTTTGCCGCATTTTCATCCAAATCCACCCGAGTGAAGTTGATGATTTCATCAAGACTGGGAGTTTGGAGGCCAGGCGACTACCTTGAACCAGATCTTCCAAGAGGTGAATTTGAGGCCTGAAACTCCGCCCACAGAATTTTTTTTTGGAACTTTTCACCTGATTGCTGGGAAACTGCTGTTGGAAATCAGGTCAGGTTGTCTGTCTACACATTTGACTTTTCCGGTATCAGCCTCTTCAACAATTTGGGTTCTGGTATCACAGGCAGGGGGGCTGAAAAGGAAAAGACAAGAAGGCATCTCTGAAAAATTCGAACAGTGATGTTTAGTTACTTGGTAAGGTGCCTATCATAGTGGCTTGGTGGTGCTTGGGAATGAATATGTTAGAATCTCAGATTTCAGGGTACTGTGACCACAACAGATCCAATGATCAGTTGCTCAACCAAGTCCTTTGGCGCGCATGATGATCATGCAGAGACTGGCATATATGTTTGCAAGCCTGAGATGAACCCTGCTCGTTCCTCAGGATGGAATGTGTCTTTTTGTGGTAATATTGAAGCACAAACTATTCACAGGAGGGTCAGATTTTTGTTGACCAAGATGTTTCCATGACATTTCAGATCATTTCCAGCATATATCAATGTCTAAGGACTACCAGTTCTATGACAGGGTGGTTTCTCCGACCTGTGAATTTTCAACTGTGCAAGCAGCCACGCATGCCGCATGCTTCATCCGCTTCACCTTGATTGACATTTTCCAGGTCATGGGCCGTTTGCGGGGTTCACAACAACAGATCCTGAGTATCATCAGAAACCACATGGAGATGGAGGAATGGCTGGGTGAACCCAGGGGAGTCATCCGGAATGATTCGAAGATAGGTCTAGTCTAGATTCCTTGAGCGAAAAAGTGGTCACAAATTGGATTCTTTACATCATGATTTTTGCCATCAATTGTATCAGGTTCTGAAAATCTTAAAAAGCTAAGGCATGGGAAACGCTACGACCTGCTGGAGACAGCCATCCATGTTTTCTTCGTGGGATGAGATTTTTGCAATCTCACAGATGGCTTTTGTAAATTTGGGTGTTCCATATCTTGTCCTTGCCAGGAATAACTGCAATCACTTTGCATCTGATTTATGCTGGGCATTGTTAAGGCATGGCAGGAGTGGATTGCCATGGGAACCCATTTTTCCAGCGTAGGCGTGACCTTTGGTTGCCAGGCGACGACCTCCAGATTGGATCAACAACACTGCTGACCGAATGGCCAGGACGAAACGATTTTCGGGAAACTCTGAGTACCTGCAAAGCTGAGCTGATAAAAAACATCATTTGTCCTGTTTGATGAATCTAAATCAGGGTGATCAACATTTGCTAAAAAAGATACTTTTGAAAATAGGGGTTTTTTCCTTGTTTCCCTCCTTGTTTCAACTTGTTTATGGATTTGGTTGGCAGGAATCACAGAACCACGCACACCTTGCAGCAGGAAACGGGGGTTTTGAACATTTCATGAATCGACCCCGTGTTTTTCTGATCATCCTTGGAGGCCATCAGATTGGCAGTGGCCAGTTACAGGGGACGCTTTGGTGGAGGTGCCGAGTGGAGGAGAATGGACCCTTCAGCGTGGGGAGTGGAGACATACATTGTTGCCGTGAAGGAGTAAAAAAGATATAGAAATATCATTGAACCTTTGGCTTCATACAGCATAGACATGTGATACGCAGTTGATTGTTGGCAGATTGGCTCAAAATTTCAATTGAACTTGCTGGTAGCCATGCCCTTGCAAAAGTTATCTGATGCCGCCAAGCAAATAGCGCCCAAAGAGAGCCTTGGCAGCAGTTTCGGCTAATGACTTGTGACTTTCACTTTTCTTAACTCTTGATGTCACCAACGCAAATATTGGCTACTGTATGCCATTGTGGTTGCTGAATGATGGAGTTCAACTGTTCAACATTTTTCTGACTTTCAGGGCCAGTTCCACCACAAGAGTCTACAAATGGATCGAATTTGCCAACAAAGGCAGGGGTAGGACCGGATTGCTATTTACAATTTACACCATATATTTCCACCAATTTTAAGTGGCTTCCAGGGTTCAAGGAGTTCAAGGTTGTAACCGTAGAAATTCCCTTCCCCTGAACCTATCGATTGACCACGGTTGGTAACCCTGAAAGGTGAACAGATCACTGAGTTTGATGAAAGCCATTTTCAACTGGAAGGACATTTCGAGTCCAATTCCTCAGAGGGTCACAAGATTTTTCAAGATCGCTTGAGAACTATTCACTTCCGAAAGGAGGGCAAAAGTAAAGCTGAGATTGCTAACCTCTTGGGCCGTTCCGAACAGTTTGTGGCAAAATGGTGGCAAAAAGATGAGAGAGAGATTCCCAGACCATGGGGAGTTCATGAATACATGTCAAAAGAATTAGGCAGCAGAACGGCTACAAGCTTGAAGATTGGAGCATCTTTAGATGGGGATGCTTCAACCAGTACAGCTTCTTGGTGGCGGGACATTGAGGTTAGACGGAAATATGCTGCTGATCCGGCTATCTACGAGGAGCTGTTGAACAACACTGAGTGGAGATCATCGGCGGCAAGAACCCGTGATTTTTCCACAGGAGCATCTCATGTGAAGTATGACAAGGAGGGTAAAATGAAAATTCAAGGAAATCAAGGTGCCCGGTATACCAAAGGCTCCTCCCCTGCCTTTGACAAGTTACTGCAGCAATTCTTTTCAGAATATGGTCTTGCTGATCGTACTTCTGGAATTGCATTGAATTGGTACCCGGATGGTGACTCAGTCCTAGGGAGCCATCGCCATGATTGCTGGACGGCACTCTTCTCCTTTGGACATGAGCGGATCCTTACCATTGACAAGACACCCTTGTTGCTGCAAGATAGTGATCTGGTGATTTTTGGCACGCAACGCCACGGGGTACCCAAGATGCCAGAAGTCAGTGGAGGCCGTATTACGGTACCCATCTTCTTCTACCCAACGAGCATGCAGATGAAGAAACAATGGCAGACATTGACGGATCCAGAAGACCCTCGACGCTCCAATGAACTGTCCAAATTGCAGTCTACACATCAGCTGGGTGCTGATAGTCTCCAAAACTCCATATGGAATGATCCAACACGTCATGAAGCTTTACAACACTTGCTTCAACTGGGTTTTGAAGAAAGTGCTTCCAAAAATGCACTCCAATCAGTTGCCTTTGATACGGAACAAGCTGCTGAACTACTTTTGATGGCTGGTGCTGCCAATGACTTAACCGACTTAGATCCCCTGGATCTCCAGTCAGCACCGGTCACAACCTCGGGAAGCGCATCTTCTGTGCCACCCAACCGTTGGGGAAAGAAGGCAAAGGCAGAGGCAAAGGCCACGGAGGCTGGGTTGACATTGGGGTTGGACCAAATAAGGTGAGGTATTAAGAGTGAAGTAAGGAGGTTGGCCCATCAAAGGTGGTCAAGAATAGGAGATGTGATTTCAAGATGTTCTTTGCATTTTTCGGGAATTTGGTGGGTGAAATATATTGAGTCTCATCAAAAGCAGATCGCCCGAAGGTCCTTGGGAAATCAGTTTGTTTTGGAATTCACACTACTACTGACATGTGGGAGAGACCAGAGTGACCAGTGCGCAGACAAATGAGAATTGAAGGCCATGACCAAATGGTTTTTTGAATTTTAAACTACTACCAGTACTATGCTCAGATTTTTCAACAATTATAGTTTAGGCAGGATTGTCCTCACATCATATTGGTTGAAATTTATCAGCGCCCAGCCAGTGCAAGATAGTGCAGGACGGGGTTTCGATCGAATGTACCCACCAACATTTGTATGTCACCCCCACGTACCCCAGCCAAACTCAAGAACATTTCGCTGTCTCCCACCTGTTTTCTGAAAAAGGCTTCTTTTTTTTTCGAAACATTTTTCTCACTGCCTTTTTCAGCTCTTGCACATCCAAACAGCAAGCACTGCCGACATTTCGAGTCCTTTTCTCTCTTCCTCTAAATGTCTTTTTAGCATGAAATGTTAACACTATGACTAATATGACCTCAATTTGTCAACAAGAAACCTTGATAGGTCACTGAGGATGAAGAATTAGCCTTGCGACTTCAGTTTGAAGATGATCCACCTGGATTGGCGTGTTGTGCCTTGGTATGTTTTGGGGGAAGGTTGGGTCCAAGTTTCAAGCTGAGATTTGAAAGTTCCAGTTTCACTGGTGAAAGTCCTAAAAAAGTCACGGATTTTTTTTGGTTGGATTCCAAGGTGAACTTGGTACAGATGCAGATGCAATTTTGGCTGCTCAGTTAGAAGAGGAGCATTTTGGACGCATTTTGTTATCAGTAGCAGAGGTTTCTGTTGCCTGAAAATGACAGCGAAACATGGTAGTTGTGCCAATGTGTGATCATGAAATCCTTCGCGGAGTGGTGGACTGCACATTTTTGTTAGAAGTGAGGAGTAAGGTCCTATGACCATGACACCCTTGGTCTGTATGGAATTTCAGGATGTGCCTATGATCAGTATTATCATTCTAGGATACGGATACATCATCGGGTAGGGTACTCTTTTTGCGTCAAGTGTCCTTTCATTGTGCAGGTCAATGAATGAGGACAACACCTTCCTGCTGGCACAGCAATTTGAGGAATATGAGCAGCAAATGAACCGATCAGATGCGGAGAGATGGCATGGCAAAGGCCACATCCTTGGTCAGAGTATATAGATTATGTGGAGGTTTAGGGTTCTTATACCAAGCATGCTAGTTATTGGTAGCAAACATCCCCCACCACCTGGACCTAAACCCTTGCTTTCCTGGAGGTGACCTGATGGAGTCCAACTTTGCCCGTGAGAATTTATCCCTTCCAACCATGGACAAAGTCACAGTCTTGTCGATTGGTCATGGGCAAATGACTGAGAAGTCCTTCTACGAGCTTTTGCAACTCAATTCCGTTCGTGTTTTGTATCTGGGTGGTGGATTCAAATTATTTTTTTGTTAGTTTATGTTATTTTCACCTCTAAATTGGATTAAATTGGGGAAATGATCCAATTCGACTCATATTTTTTTAGATGGGTTGAAACCACCAACTAGGTATGATTTCAGGGCCAGTGATCATCGTGGGGATGTCAAAGCTCCGTGTGAGCATTTTTCAACTTGCAGCCTCAAGTCTAGCTGCCGAATGCGTGGCATTGCATACAAACACGTGGCTTTGGGCCGCGAATCGGCATATGGCATTTTGAAGCATGTGAAAACTGATGAGGCCTGGGCATTTGTTCGGGGAAAAAAAAAGATCCTTTGAAACAGCCAATTATCAATTGGTATTTTACAACTGAAAGGAGATTTTACCATTCTTTGTGGTGAAGACGGCTGTATGTTTTGGGTCCTGCCCCGCACTAAAAGTCAAGAGTTGAGGGTTGCTGGGCAGCCCTTCATCAAAATGAACCGAATATTTTCCAATGTACCATATTGCTGCCTATATATATATATTTTTTATTTTTTTTCGGGTGTACCCATCAGCTTCAAAAAATCATGTTCCCAAAATTGTTATGGTAGGTATATACAACGATATTTCGGCGGGGGTCAAGAGGGCAACGGCCTCGTCTGTACACGCGGTCAGGTGCCTCATCTGTACACGCGGCCAAGGGCCTCGTCTGTGCACGCGGAATGGTTTTTCTGTATGTACACCTTTGTTCTTACAGCTGTGTATTTTGAACACGGGTTACATTACAGGTTTGGACATGTGTAAAGTATGTACCGCAGCAGTCCATTCCGCAGCACTTGGAACACGGCCTGCATTACACGTATTTACAGGTGTGGACATGTGTAAAGTATGTACCGAAGCAGTTTCAGTCCATTCCGTAGCACTTTGAACACGGGTTACATTCCAGGTTTGGACATGTGTAAAGTATGTACCGAAGCGGTCCATTCCGTAGCATTTTGAACACGGGTTACACTACAGGTGTGGACATGTGTAAAGTATGTACCGAAGCGGTCCATTCCGTAGCATTTTGAACACGGGTTACATGACAGGTTTGGACATGTTTAAAGTATGTACCGAAGCAGTCCATCCGTAGCACTTTGAATTAACACGGGTTACATTACAGGTGTGGACATGTGTAAAGTATGTACCGAAGCAGTCCATTGCGTAGCACTTACCCCCAACCCAAAGGTGTGTGTGTGTGTGTGTGTGTGTGTACAGACGAGTCCCCAAAAAACGTTGTGTGCACAGATGAGTCAAATCTGTGTGCGCAGATGAGGCTCATGACATGTGTGTACAGATGAGTCAAATCTGTGTGCGCAGATGAGTCCTCTACCGTCAAGAAGGGTCAGAATAAAAGCAAGAAAACAAAGTGTCACACATTGTTTGGTCCGAATATTATATGTTTGAATAAGCTTTCATTTGCCACAATCATAGTTATTTTGGTCAGGATCCCCGCCCTCACCCTCCCAAGGCGCAGCATGCATTGGTCGAGTTGGCCTGGCATGGAAAGCGCAGCAGAAGTTGCTTCCTGGGTTTTGACCCTGATTGGCGATTAGATCAGCGACAGGTGGGGAAAAATGATGCTGGATGTGAAACCACCATCATGGGTTTCACCTCCTTATGGACCAATGAAACCATGGGCTGAAAAAAATGGGGAACGTTTTTCTTTTTATCAACAAATTGGGGGTTCAGAAAGATTTTCCGCCACCACCAGCACCACTGCACAAAAAATAATGGCAGCTCGGGCCACCCGGAGGTCATTGCTGATGAACTTGTCGCTGCGGGCCATGGCGTGAAGCATATCGACAGTACTGGCAGGACAGAAAACCACGATCCGCACCGCAAGCTGCCAGACTTTATCGTCCCTTGCCATGGAAGATGAAGGAGGTTCATCAAGTAGACCACGGGATCTCAACATTGTCGGAGTATTGTCGGGTTATGAAAAATTTTTAGGATACCCAAAAGTATACAAATTATATCAATCTTCGAGATTTCAACCTGATTGGAATGTTGTTGGGCCTTCCCCCGTGATCCAAGGTCCAAGAAGAAGAACGACTGCGGAAACTGGAGAAACAAAGACAGGCTGGTGAGCTGCAGAGAATGGAGAAATCTGCTGTCGATCGCTCTTCAGAGGCGGTCAGCACAAGGGATACAATGGGCACCCGGCAGCCTTAATAGAACTAGTATGTATTGATGTTGATACACTGATGTGCAACAATATGAATATTTACATACATATAATATACATATATACTGTATATATACAATAATTATCATGTCTACACCTATTTGAGAGACATCCATTAGTATCCATGTCAAGCATTGGAGTTATTCGTCAGGTTTGGATGCTGTAGCAACCGAATCTCACAAATTGTTGATACTGAACAGGGAGGTCAGATGACCTCAGCCAGGTAGTCTGATTTAGCACTGAAAAATGAAATGCAAAAATGCGTTTGCCAAATCGTTTGATGTCGTACCGTTCAATGAGGCGGAAAAACGGCAGACATTGACACCTGTTTCTATGATATCATATACTTGGGCTTCATCACCAGTTGTGTTTACGGAAAATTCCTCAGCTTGCTCGCCAGCCACAATGGCCACACGCCAGCCCTTTCAAGACATATTATGTATCCCTGCTCCCTACAAGGCGGTGGCATCCAAATTGATGCAGCCTAGCAAGGAGTTGCTTGTCAGCAAGGAGGGCTTGGTTTGAAGGAACATTTTCTGATCACTTATGAATGATCATCAACCATCCAACAGTGACAACGGTTTCATTGTGGATTTCTTTTGTCCAAAAGCTATTGAACATGAGTTTGCGTGTTTCATCATACTCGTCCGCGTTTAAACAACAAGAAATTTTGGATCAAAATACCAGACACATTTTGGCTCGAATCTTGTTGAAGAAACATATTAGTAAGCAGGATATCGGATAGCAATGCGATGCAATTCGTTTTTTGAACAGTTCTTGGCTGCCTTTCCACATGATCTTTGTTAAGGATCGATGCGATGGACGAGCTTCGTGCCGCTTCGAACCAAGTGGAGCTGGAACGCGTTCAGCGGAACTTGGCTCGCTTGCAACGCCTAGGCGACAAGCATGGTTCACTGGTCACTGGGCTTTCAAACAACGCAGCAATATTCAAAAACTTATGAGAATCTAGTGGTAGAACCTATTATATACAACTCATAAGATTCACAAGTTACATTATATATGTACAATGCCAATGCTGTATTTGTGTTTTAGATTCGTGGTCTTTAGTACATAGCTTCTGTGGCTGTGCTGACAATTTCCATTTACCGAGGGGCAATGTGTTTCCTCTCAAACATTTGGCCTTGTGGCACTAGGCTCACAAGGTGGTGAAAGCAGCCCCTCAGTGGGTTTTGGAGGAAGCTCGTACCTCGTCAGCATGCTGGGCGAGATGTGGTTGGAGTCTTGTTGCGCATGAGAGCCGTCTTGTTTGGAAGTCCTTTTTGGGCCGTCTGAACTCGGCCAGAAATGCGCCAAGGTCAGCAGGAAGAGAAAATTGCCAAGAAGAAAGCGGAGAAAGCAGAGAAGGCCTTGAACCCGGAGCCTCCCAAAGAAGAGCCCTCAGCTGGCGAGAGCTTGGATGATTTGGTTGTGGAATGCTCGACCTGTAGCGTGCAATTTGCATGGAACCAGCTTGCTGAAGGACACCAGGGGCTTCTGACTGTACCGCCGGAAACAGTCCTGGAAAACCTGCGACACGACTTGCGGATTTTCCACGATTTTCGGCCGTGACTTGATTCCCTCACCCTGCAGGAGATGGAGTTTGCAAAGAGTGTTTGCTGCAAAAAGACCTTCTAGCAGGCAACAACCCTCGTGTCGGATTCAAGATATTCAAGGTTGTTGCTGATGATTGAACAGCAAGGTTTCATGCTGCCCCTTTTAACGTACTTGGTCCATACGTTTGTAGTTTGGAGGTTTATTGATGCTGCCATAACTTAATCATCCCTGTCAGGAGTTTCGCAGCAGCTTGCAGATGAAAAGACCGTGGAGCAACGTGGCAACAATTCCCAAGGTTGTCAACTATGGCTAGGGTGGAGCTAGGAGTTGTTCACTTCTTACCTTGAAAGAAGCTTGAAAGGGGTCAATCGAAGCAGAGTTGAGACTTCAATGACGCATGGGTTTTAGGCAATGGCAATCCGCGTGGGTCGACAGCGCTGACTGGCAATGCTCTGGATCTTCCTCAGACCATGCAGGCGCGCGGTTGTTGGAGTTTTTTGGGGCTGACCTTTGTCCAACAAGGCAACTGCAACATCCTATTAGCGATGGATTGTGCAATGTTTGCCTAAGGGTCGCCAATCATCAATTGCATTACTTACATCAATGTCCTCTCTCTTCAAACCTTGTCGATCTTCCCTTCAACAATGGGCTTCTTGTACATTACTGTAGTATCTAGATACATCCAAAAATACATCTCATCTATACATCCATCCCTTCCCCAGCCATCAACTCAAAACCCATGCCATGATCTGGTCCGCCTGATGCTGGGTAAGGTACTTGCTCCACTGATATCTCCCAAAGTTGTATCCCGGCCTCAGGAAGGAATCCCTTCCGCTACCGGTAGCGTTTTAAGGGTTCATATTCCAGGTTCGGCATCGGAAGAGAGCTTTCAGAAAGGGTTGATACACATAGATGTCAAATCCATACGGGTGTAAAATATTAATAAATGCTAAAATCATGTGATAACACTTATTATATAGATCATTATAGATCTTATTTATCATATTTTGGATGTCTTATGATGTGGGCAAACCCTCTGGGACGCCCTGCCAAAAAATGTCTTATGATGTAGATATACCAATTGCACAATACTCAAGACATATATTACAATATTGAATGGATGTCACAGCCAATGTATGAATCATGGCTACCCGCTCGCCACCGTTGTTTTTTCCTCCAGGGTTGTTGATCGAAACCCCTCAGGTACTGCGCCCAAGGTGCAGCTGTCTTGGCGACGACGTGGGACACACAGATCTTTTTTTGAAGCTGCGAACGACCGAAATGTCATCACCACTTGAGTAGCAACAAATTTGAGACCCAAACAACTTGAGATTTTTCAAACAAATCCAGCTGAGGCAACAAGAATGCAGAGATTGCACAGATGGCGAACTGATTGAACGAACATTGGTTCCATATTCGACTTATGGTCAGCATTTGGACAGCAGGAAACCAGCTCTGGCGGTGGCAGTTGGTGACCATTTGTAACTTCTCAAGAGCTTGTCTCAAGGGAAGGCCACTGCAGTGTACAGATCCCATGGCGCTGCGATGCCGTACCTAGCTGCCGTGGGGAAAAAATGCTTGGCTTGCACAGTTTTGGGTGAGATGGTGTTGGAGTGCTGGAGATGAAAAAAATGGGTGACGCAGAATCCAAGTGGAAGAAGCTCTCCCATTATCAGGTGTAGCTCCTCAAGGAGGGGAAGTTGTTGGAGTGATCAACTTAGTGACTGCTGCATTTTCTGCGTCAGTGATGGCACTCCTTAGGGTCATTTTGGGAGACTTAGGAAAATGCCTTTAAGACCACTTTCGAGTACACATGCACCAATGCACGTGCCTTAGTGACAGCCTGTGATTGTCTTGTCAAGGGTCACTTCTATCATGATATCGACGAAAATCACTGCAAATCATATCTCCTAGCAGTTGAATTTGTAAATCAATGAGAATCAATGTATATCGTGAGTGTGGGGCCAATGTCCAACGTATCAGGCACTGGAATACAATGCAGACAAGTTCCAGCTTCCAAAGGAACATGTTGACATTGAGGTGCAACTCATGGCACCAGTTGTGGAAAATTTCCGGCAAGTTGGTTTGGGGGGAAACTGATCGGGAAAGTTCCCCCTTTTGTTGGGAGGGGGGGGGGAAAATGAGTTTTCCAGGCAGTTTCGACTGGAGATTCACCTTCGTCAGCTCGCTCAGCAAACCTTGAGGTATCGAGGTGTATCGTCGAATCATCGCTTCACAAAACCCTAAGGCAAATCGAGGTAGTGGACCTGAATCGACTTCCAGAAAACCGCAAGGAGATTCGGACAAAAAAAGTGCCAAGGGTTAAGTAACCATCCAAAAGGGAGAGTCGGAAGCAGGTATTTAATAGGTGACAGTTCATTCAAGTTTATCTAATTTAATTTGTACATCATGCAGTTCACAACAGTCATGTTCACTCATGTGTTAAGCATTGGCTTGGCCTAGTTTCTTCCCTTTGATGTTGCGAAGTCAGGACATCGTGGCATTGCGCAAGGAAAACGAGCAGAATGTTCACAATGCCACTTGGTTCAGGGTTTGGACAGGTCAGTTTCTGAGACACCGCAGCAGTATCTCTGGAGAAAATTAGAGAATATGCTGAGGATTGCTGACGATACAGGTGATTTATGAACGATTTATGACGATTTGATTTGAGTGTAGTTGGGTCCCACTGATGCTCATAATGTCATGCGTTTTGGTCTCTTTTGGTGATGATAAGATTTTAAACGTCGCCCATGGTCAGCGAGGTCGCTTGTACTCATTTTTCTGATACCCTGCACTATGCATTGTGCCTCATTTAATCTCCTATTCCACATGACTGTGTTGATACGTGTTGTTGTTGTTGTTGTTGTTGTTGTTGTTGTTGTTGTTGTTGTTGTTGTTGTTGTTGTTGTTGTTGTTGTTGTTGTTGTTGTTGTTGTTGTTGTTGTGTTGTTGTTGTTGTTGGTTATTCAGGCGATCATCTTGGCTGCAAAGTCAGCTGCTCATGCGGTAGCCTATGCGGCCAGAAAGGCAGGTGTTGCCAGAGACCGGGCCTCAAAAGTGGCTGTTGCACATCCAACAGTTGCAGCATCCTCGTCAGACTGTTGATGGATGTCGAGGCCAAGATTCCTGAATCCAGACATGAAGCCTGGGATCGTGTCAGTGCTCCTGGTCAGTTTGGATGAGAAAAAAAACATGACTTTTATTAATGTTGGGATTTTTTTGGGGGGGCCAACTTGACCAAAAATGGGGGATTTTTGGTTGAGGCCTGGGCCGAAGCTAGTGTGACATCCTTAAGGTTGATGGGGGTGATGACTAGGTGTGGCAGGTGCTCATGTTTGGACCACGTTTTTGGAGCCAAAAAAAAGCCGAGGCTCCTTTGTTGAAGCAATGGCGAGAGGAGCTGCTTTCAAGGGCGCAACTGTGGGTGCTTACATCCTCCCATTGTGGAAGTGGAAAATGATAAAATGACCTACACCCCAGAAATTTAACATGGAACCCGAAAAGAAGTCCCTGGAAAAGGAGATTTTTTTGGAAACCATCATTTTCAGGTTCCATGTTAAATTTCGGGGGAGTAAGCTTGTAATAGTAAACCAGCCTTGGAGAAAACCCCCCACTGTTTCCATCTTTTTCCACTGAACTTAGCCGATTCTTGAAAAGGTTCGGTGGTACAAGAGATACAACACAATGCAGTAAATCAACAAGTTGCGCAAGTTGCATCTGACCTGAAGATACCCGAAGAGCATCATACGACGCAGCCTTCGCTTTCAGGAGGCAGTGGTTGGAAAGTTGCTAGTTGACTTCTCTGATGCGCCTTGATAGATGTGGAGCTGTGACTTTCTGAAATGGGTTCTCCGGGAATACCTCCAATGGATGCTAAAAGTATCGAACCGAATATGTAAGCTTTTCATAGCTTTTCTGGTGAGCTCACCCACTACGATTGTTTGTATCGTTTTGGTACAATCAATTTGGATGAATTCACACACTTTCACACAAAAACACACCTCCGAAAACTAACGTGGAACCCCCAAACATGGCGGGATTTTGTTGCAGCTGATTGTTCGTTTTTTCTTCTCCTGAAGTCACAAGAGCAATGCAAAGAACCAGGTTCTTCAGTTTCTATAGGGACTAGACTACCCAGTTTAAATGGTGATTATAATAAACCATCATAAGGATCTCCATTAAACCACCCAAGTAAGGCCATTTTTTTGCTCACATCGTAAGGCAGCAGCTACCGATGCTCCAGCAGTCATCCAACAACGCGTGAGGGATCGGCAGATCCAGGCAGCATTGGCTGCAGCAGAACGAGCAGCCTTGGGAAACAGTGATGATGAACTAGAGGTGGATGAATTTGCTGCAAGTTAGTGTAAGTTAGTCAGCGTAGTCAGCTTCGATCTAAGCTAGTCATACACCGGTCACCCTCAAAAGGGATCCGGTGCAAAGGTTGGGGGAGGACCTGTGCAAAGCTCAACAGATCCTTTTTTGTTCATTGACTTCCCGGTTTCATCGGCCTGACATCCAGAGAAGTCCTGGGTTTTCATGGCGGGAAAACATGGTGAACCATGTGGCACCAATGTGGAATCAAAGTGAAACCTTCAGATACGCTCCGGTAAACTAACATAGCAATGGGAAAACCACCTAAAGTATCGACGTATCTCCTATTAGTTTAATGGTGGTTTTCCATTGCTATCTCAGTTTACCAGAGGGTAATTCTGCTCCTGGTGCTGAAGCTGTGAACGTCAAGCTTGCTGTGTGGCTGTATCAAGTCTTTGCAATGGACTGTAGAGCTGGAGTTGCTGTTTGGCTCGTAGATGTACGCGGGCGTGTTCTTTTCCCAATGATTGCCTGTTGGTGGCATGAGAGATGGTAGATGCTTTATGATCTCTAGTAATACATATTTCATATGTGCCAGTTTCAAAGCAGCTGCATGCGAGTCGGCGTGGTGTTCGAATTGATCATAGATCTTTGATTGTCATGTCAAGCGTTCCTTTTATCTCATAGTTGCTCCCAACTATGCCACCCGGCCCATCGCAGCAGGCAAGCTTTTGACTGAACACCCATCTCTTGATGAAGACTTCTGTCATGTCATACTGTACATAATCTCCATGTTTGTGGAAGCCTTTCGGACATTTGCGCACTTCCCAAAGATTCATGGGACTGTTGGCCTCAGTTTTGGCAGGCGCGGCACTTTGATGAGGCATTTCATCAAATACCCGTTGGCAGCTCCTCAGTGGATGCGCAGGACGGTCTCTTCGAGTTGCTGTGATCGAAACCTGAACGTGATTCTTATGCAAGGAATATCAAGGAATCAATCACAACTATGACCAAATCAGTATCATCCTTCATGACTAATAAGAGAGAGTCCAAAGCAGCTCCGCCGATAAAGCGTGATTTTTCAAAATAAGAAGTCTCACGATTCTTAAGTGCCAGGTGCATATTTGCCTGAATAGTCCAATTGCTGCAGGGTTCTCAGATTCTCCACAGATCCATGAATGTGGTGACTTGACTTGCCAAGTCGCCAAAAGGTGATTGCAACCCACCCATGGGGGTAAGCAACTCAGATCGATGGGATGAGATGTGCTGGGCGACAATCGTTGGCCGAAAGGCAGGCAAGAATATCATCAGTTCCCCCTGGCAGGTAACACCAGCAACCAGTTTCCTTTCCAAGGAGTAGCCTCAATTTTTTGCTGTGCAATGATATGCAAAAAGCTCTGTCATAATGTCATAGATATTGTAAGCTTACAACAAACAGCTGGTGTAAGCTGAGCCCAGCTGGGGCCCTACTTCGAGGCCATTGGGTGGCAATATGGCTGACCCACACCCTCGGACGGTTGGAAGCTTACAGACGTTTTTTTGCAGCACAAATGTAGGTAGGAAATGAGAGACATGGCGATCCTTGCTGTTTGATTTGATGGACGCTTGTTGGCGAAATCCATTGAAATCAATATGACATCAGGAATCAAAGCTGACATCAAAATCACAGTGATAAATTTTAATGTACCCTGATAGCTCATACAATTATCCAATAGTTGACCCCTGTGTATATCAGCGACATGAATATAAGCGTACCAGAAGTTAGCGTTGGGATTCAGTAGGCATCATTTCACAAAGAAAAACTTATTGGATTTGCATGATCCCAAATGGAAGTAGAGTGTGAACTAGAAGCCTTGAACCATTTTCTCTACGGCATTCACAACACTGTGTGTTTACAAGCTTTTGTTTTGTGTATTGAGTTTGCCTCCCTCCGTCAGGTTTGCCATGTGTAAGGGCCCCGGTCGACTTCTATGATGGCAAAACGAATCACATTTGCAATTCGCTTAGTGCCAAGGTTTGGTGAAGCGGGTTGTACGACAGTGAGGACTCAGGGCAGACGTTGGTGGAGTTTTTTTGAAGCTGCCAAAGATGATAACCGATAACCTGAACTCCAGGTTCAATTTTCGCTCTGGCATTGGATCTGGCAATAGCTCCCTGGAAGATGTGAAGTTTGGAACCTTGGTTACTGTGATGTGATTTTTTTGCAAAAAAAAGCTGGTGACTGAATGGTTCGGGTAGAAACGAATCAACCCGATGGTTGGACGACAATCTTTTTTGTACATCACATGGGGCTTGAAGATTCATGGCTAGGGCTGTGGCAGCCTGGCTGACTACTCCAAGAGATGCACCTGAGGTGGGGGTGGGTGAAAGAAAAAAGGATTTTCCAGGAATGGATGGAGAAGCGTAGGGCATCAAGGAAATTGGATTTGATGGGTCTTGATGGATTTGAATCTTTCCTTTTCTCATCCTTTCTACAACTTGCATGACGGGGTTTTGTTTTTTCAGAGATTTTACGGTATATTTTGGGGAACGGTATATAAAAAGGGAAACTCCCATCGATAGCCCTGCCAACACTTGCTACAGGCAGGTGGCAGGATCATTGCTTCAAAGGCTTGGCTTGCCATGCAACAACCAATGCAACTGCTGGCAGTTCATTGCTTCACCGCTAGATTCTGATCGTGGGGTACAGCTATGGTTCACTGATTGGTGCAGCTGCTGCAGTTTCTTCCTTAGAGTTGACGTTTTTTGGACTTTGTAGGCGATGGAAGAATGGTGTCTTCTGACTCAAGACATGATTTTTGACACCTTTTCCGAAGCCTTGCAGCATTATGCAGCATTAAATGTAAAAAAAGTGACGGCTCATTTAGCTGGAGGCAGAGATCGAGGAAACAATCGGCCCGGGGCCCTGATGAATGAAAGGGGAAAGGGCATTCCCGCACTACTCATGCTCCTTTTGTCACAGGCTATGCCATGATCGGACCACCACTAGACTATGGAGTAGCTCTCAGTCTGTTCCAACGTTTCTTGCTTCCCATGTTGAACCTCACCGGCCGAGAGTTGAGGTTGGGCATTGTACATTTTCAATGCGGCAAAGCTCCGAGCGAAGGCTGGTAACCCTTCTTGCAGCGGCAGGGTTACCACAGCTACAGTTTTTTAATTAGTTCAGAATCAGGCGGCCAATTCCGCTGGAAAGCCAAAGTTGCTTCTGGTTCGGTGCTAATGGGTGAGATATCAGCAGACATTTACCCTCCGCTGTGAGGGTACCTGCGACCTTAAGGTGGGTACCAATGATCAATTCTGTTCCGTCAAGTCTTTCAAAGGCCAGGTATGCAATGATCATGACAGAGAATGCACCCGAGACTTTAGAGTTTGAGTCGCGACGTTTCTTGTTTTTTGAGGCTTTGCGGATACATTGCCCGCGTCTCATTTCATGCAAAGGTTTCTTCCTGGTAGATCTTCAAAAAGTGTTGATGCGCACCGAGGCCGGGGCCAAAAGAGATGCAAGTCATGGAAGGAATGGACCACTTCAGCCTTTTCAAACCTTTGAAGAAGGCGATCCAAAGCTCGCGCTGGGAGCACGGCACGGTGCCGGGTTTTTGGGGGTGGAGCTGAGCGAACGGGCGGGGAAGCTTCGTGGATTTTGTGTAGGCTCTCACTGACTGGATCACCAGAGCCTTCAATGTGAGCATGGCCGAGTTTGCCACTGGAGCGTGCTGCTCCAAGCACAGCTTCATTGAATTACCAGTGAATATCACAGGGGTCATTGAATTACGCACCTTTATCGGAGGGATAAAACATGATATAAACATGATAAAACACGCAAACCTATGGTAAATTTCGGGGGCTGGACCCTCAAAAAACTATTAACCACTGGAAAAGATCCACAGGACATTCAAAAAAAATATTCTGCCGTGAAAAATATACGTACAGTATTACAAACTCAACGCGTGGAAGGGGCTCCAATTTTGGGGATGTGCCCTTCAAAATGCATTCATTTTTTTGGGTTGGTAATACAATGACCCCTATATCACTGAATCCTCGTGTTTTGTGGTTTGTTTGATGTGACTATTTCATTATGATTGGAAGTCTCCAGGTGGCTTTCTGCTGGAGGATCAGTTGGGTTCTCAGATGTTGCAAGAGATTTCTGCATCAGTTTAATACAGTGCCCAAAATGGTTGTTGCACCAAAGTCTTCCCAGCCATCTCAGATACATGATGTTGGAGGGCAGAGCTAGTCTTGGGAATCACCAAGGCTCAACCAGCGAAAAGCCCGAGTAAAGACACAAACCAGGCAAGTCTCAGACATGGGTGGATATCATTCCCCCAGATTCTCCGCCACACTCTTAAAGCATGGCAAAGGGACATGGGAAGAAACATCAAAACATATGCATGGAACATCAACTTTTCCACAGTTTTCCGCTGAATCAACACCCTGAGAGACAGGAGAAGCCAAAAACCTGAGAGGGGATAGCGACTTTCCGCCCATGTGTTCACCTGGTAAGAAGCTGCGCCCGTCGTCCTTCAGTCGACATTGATGTGTATATATATATATATAGCCACAGCAAAAGTGTGGGTTTTATGGCAATTTGGCAATATCTTCCTCCAGACTGACCTGTAGATATGTAATCATTTGGAAGAGGTGCTATGTGCCAAGTCGATCCAAGTTGCATTGAAGCGAGAAGTGTTTTCCTAACCATGTGTGCTGCCAAATGTTGTAAGTGTTTCAGGACTATCCCAGTTTCCCTTCGAACAGAATACACAACAAAACATCGCTCGAGCAACACCTGCATGTTCCTCGCTTTTGTTTTGGAAAGGACGGTTCACCTACGATTTTCCTAGATTGAATAGAATCCGACACGAAACCAACCATGTTTGGTTTCTTCGATGAGTGTTTACCATGATGGACAACCAAAGGACAGTAACTTGATGTCAGCAAAGTTGCCCCAATCTTGCAAAACTGAATCATATGCAAACACATTTAGCAATCCCATGGCGGGCCAATGGCGGGTGGAAAGAAAGATGTTTGGACCTGAATTTCCACTCCAAGTGACTCGAAATCAATTTCTTCAAGGCATTTAGTATGTGCCTTAACATCTCTCAACTCGTTGCATCAGATTCGTTTTCAAGGATTGCTTAGCAACTTTGCTACTTGATGGAGAAGGCTTCAAAGTGGAAAACAGCTTCGCGGGACCCATGATTTGGGCAGTTGTTGGTGGGAACGAGTCAGGAACGGTGGAAGATCTTCTCCGTGTGAGGCCCAAAAAGGCTCAAACTGGTCGCCAGTTTGTTGTGAGTTGACTTTTAGGTGGTGAAAGTTAATATCACGCCTAAGATGTAACAAACCCTGTCAATAATGGGATAAACTACCAACCTCAACTGGTGATCTTCTCGGATTTCTGAACCATCAACAGCATCACTTGAAGTTGGATTGTGATATCCATCCTCCAATCCAGTGATTATGCCAGGATTCCGGAGGATTGGAAGCAAAGGTGCTTTTGAAGGTGCCTATATAATATATATATATATACGGGAAAGGACAGGGGATGACTCGGATGAAAAGGTGAAATTGCGCAAAGTCCAACCTGCAGGGCTCCAGCATATGAGGAAAGGAAACAAAGATACCAGAGTCATCCATACTCAAGACAAGACTTTCTTGAGGTAGTCAAAGTAGCAATGGATTTATGTGGCACAAAATTGTGTATTTACTGTTGATGCTTATATAATACCTACAGATGGGAAGCAAAAAGCATCGAAAAGCTGTCACAGCTTGACTCGAGCGACGATAGCAAGCATGGATGACTGGATGAGATACCAACTTACTGGAGATGAGTGGCCCGGCCTGGTGGGAGGGAGATTTTGTGACTCAGACAACCCCGAGAGGGAGTAATGGAAGTCTGGGAATGGTACGGAGACACTGCGATGTCATGCTTTTTTTAAAGAGAGTATGACCATATAGCTATAGGAATATGATGGTATATGTTGCTATCATATGATAGGTATTATATAATTATATATACCAAAATGCTATTTGAAGTGCTGCAATGCCCCCCATCCTTTTCAAGGCGCTACATCTATTCTTTCCGACGGCAGCGCGCCTTGCGGGCTGCTTTTATGGGAGGAAGCCTAGGGGCGATTGGCTGCGTCTCCAGTTCCATCATGGCTTCACAGGTGCAGACAATTTACCCCCCCAAAAAACAGGGGGAAAATAGAACTAAGATTTGAATTTGGTGGAAACAAAGATTGGAGAAATACACATCCATATATATATATATACACGTATATATAGATTTACAACTGTGGCAACAAGAAATGTTTGACCCCATGAATTATTGTGTCAAAAGAGCTGCAAGAGTTGATGGCCATTGGTAAAAACGCCCACCCCTCGGTAGGTGCTGTCCAAAGAATGGCCACCACCTGGGCTTCCGAAAAGATGCCTGGCGTTCACACTGTTTTTCGGAGGTGTGTCTGCCCTCGCCTCGTGGCCACTTAGATGATTCATTAGTGGGTGATACTTGTGGGGGAAAAGGGCAGTCTTCATGAGATAAGCTAGATATGAGATATGAAAAATATGTTTGTAAATGTTATCTTGTTCATCGGACATGTGTCACACGAATCTTAGATTTGTGTGTTTCCTTTAGTTTAACGTACATGTTTTAAACCAACAATTCGCAACAGTTGCGTTCTTCCATTCGTAGACTTTCGCATCCAGGATGGGATCACGACATATGGTCGGTGAGTTGAGCCTTCCACCAATGGAAGGTGTTGAAGCTGAAGAGGTGCAGGTGCCGAAGGCGTGGCAGCGTCGGCAGGTGTGCCAGGTGTTTTTGTTTGGTTGAAATAGGTTGAAAGTTGGGAACTGCTGATAGACTGAAAAGATCAGTTGAATATGATGAGATTATTATTGTGATGATGATGATGATGATGACGACAAAATACGATCATGTATCCTGGAAAAAGGAAATGGTTGATCGCCATTGGATGTCAATCCCCTCGGTTTCATGTTTCAACTTCGCTTGCTGGTATGAGGCCAAGAAGACAGCCAGCAGCCGGACCATTTAAAGCGGATCGGAAAAAGGAATGACACGGGCACGGGGTGCAGTGTTTGGGCAGAAGTGCCTGTGAGTTCCGCTTGAGCATTGTATGCCGATCATAGATTCATATATTTTAACGCATTCCCCACGCGTATAGTACCATAGCTAAGTATAGTATTTTGGTATATTTTTGATGTACTGTATCATATATATCCTGAAAAATTGTTTGGTGTTCAAAGAGCAGGTGGACATATCCAAAGCCCACTGGACTTACCCGTCATTCATTGTGTCTTGCTAGACAAAACCCCCTATGCCCACAGGAAGCTCAACGGATACTTGAAGAGTATGATAAAGAAGTAGCACCCAGGCCCGGTTGAAAACGTTGAAAACGTTGAAAAGTTGCACTTGGCAGAATTGAATCAAAGCTGAAACTGATTCGACTGATTCTATTGAAGCATCCCACAGCTGGTAGAAAGAAATCGTTTTAACATGTGAAGATTGGGGGTGTGGTCAAAAGGTCTGGAAATATTGCGGAAGAGGTGTTTGTACTAAAGTTAAAGATATAAGATGTTTCAGCCCACTTCAGTTGTGATGGTTGATGACCATGATGGAAGTGTCAGGCCTGACGTGGTAGGCAATTCACAAGTCTTCATTCGTATGGAACTGAGTGGAGCATTGCCCCAACTCGTTTTTGAAGTTGACCAGCCAGCGATTGAGTTTCTTTCTGAAGTGAGGATATATAGATGACTTTCACAAAGTTTCGAACACAAGATGGAAGGCCTGAGACGGACATAAATTGAAGCCAAAAGATGCGAATTCATTTTCCACGCACCTGATGAGATGACTGGGTCTGTCTGAGCAATTCAGCAATAAATTTGATTGATTTGTCAATTGATTGACCTGTGGGCAGTAGGATCTTTCTGAATTTGTTGCTCTTTTGCTTGTTCCTGGCAAGGAAGACCATTCATTGGCTGCCAGCGTTCTTCACTTGCAGATGCCTGGCGCTTGAGATGATCATATACGATGTGGTCTCATATCAGTTTTATTTTAAGTATATAGATATATGATGATACAATATGATATGATATACAGTGTTTTTTCAAAAGAGGCCACCAACAAAAAAAGGATGCTAACATTCTCGTGTTGGCTCAACCAAACTTGGAGTCCAAGTTGATCTTGCCAAAAGGGTCTTGTTACCTGAAAACTTCATCCTTTCGACTCCGGGGGACCATGAAGGCATGGTCGCTTTGTGGAAGCTTCGTCCTGATCACCTTGGCTTGTGCAGAGCGGCTGTCGAAATACAAGACAGATGACATCGCTCAGGCCAACAGCAGTGTGAGATGGTTTACGCCTTCGCGTATGGAATATGTGAAAAGCAAAATGGCCATCGAGTACGAGGTCATAAAGCCATTCACATCGAAGGCAGATAGCCTTCAAGTGGAGTTGGCGAGCGGAACACCAAAAGTTGCATTCCTGTTTCTGACCATGAAGGATTTCCCGTGGGAGGAGCTGTGGGATAAATTCTTCCAAGATGCGCCGAAAAGCCAGTATTCCATTTACATCCACAGAGCATTGCTGAAAGATGAGGAACAGCGAAAAACTCAGAAGTTGCCACTTGCCAAATATGGACCCATTGATGTTCCTTGGGTAAGAACAGCATGGTGTGCCTTGTTCGGTGTGGAGGTCGCCAGCTTGTTTGCAGCAATGGAGGATCCTTTGAATGTGCAGTTTGTATTCGTTTCAGATTCGTCAGTGCCTTTGAAACCATTCAGCTACGTGTACGATGAGCTTGCACGGAATTCCCCTCAGACTAGCAAGATTTGTTTGGCCTCGAGGGCAATGTCACCTCATGCCAAGTCGGAATTTACAACGCAGGAATCCACACGATCTTGTTTTTTTCGTGACTTCCTTCGTGATATCAATCCCAGAACGATGAAACATCATCAATGGGCGGTCTTTAATCGACCACATGCTTGGAAGATTGTGAAGTATGCCGAGGAAGCCCTTATAGTCTATGAAGTTGCTTGGCTCAATGCTGCGCCAGATCTGGATGTTACAGCCGAAGGATGCAGCGACGAGGCGGTGCCTTTGACGGCTTTGCTCTATAGTCTGGAGGCGGAGAAGAAGAGCACAGGCACATGGAAAAAAATATGGAAAAATAACACAGTTCTTTTAAATTTGTTTGTCACATTGAACTGGATTTAGTCAAAGTCGATCTCACCTGCATATATGAATTTGCCACCTGCTGCCAGGACTAGACACCTCTAAATGAGTCAATACTTTTGACTAATATTAGTTAACCATTTTTGAAAGAATGATTACATGACTCGCGAGAGACAGGTTGGAAAGTTTTCCGACTTTCAAGTTTCATCTTCCACTCTCCTGGCCGAGCAGGCAACACCTGGACCGATCTCACCAGATTGGGAGTGGAACAGAATTGCCTCACCTTCATCCGTTGGCGCAACTGTTTTGTTGGAACTGATCTGGATTTGTCTACTCCAGGGAAGGATTTCCTCACTCTCTGGAAAAATATGAATGAGGTGATGCACTTGGGCTCTATCGATCTCAGCAAATCGGCCTTGAAACGTGAATTGAATGGTTTCCCACATGCCTTTAGCAACATCACAGAGGGTTATTTGGAAACGTTGGTGTCTCAGAACTTCATGTTTGCCCGGAAGTTTCATCCAGGTGCATATGTCTCAGAAGACAATGCTGGTTGGTTCCATAACCCAAAGCGGCCCAAAGAAGCCAAAACAGAAGCGCTTCCAAAGTTGTGGTCCAAGCTTAATCAAGCCAAAGCACAGAAGTCTCAATGGAGTCTATTGGAATTTGTTGGAAGACCTGGAGATCCACTGCGGAAACCATGATGCCATGAAGAAGGCAAAACCAAGATGCTGCTGGTAGGATTCCGCTACGAAACCTTTGGGCACCAGGAACCACTTGAATCTTGTGGTGTTCATGATGTAGCATCGCGGCGGCGCATGCTCGAAAAAGATTTTGAGCTTTGCTAGCCTTTGAGGCTTGGGGAAGTCTAGTCTTTTTAGAAGACTCACTGTGCATGGAGTTGTGCTTGGTCCGTTGCATTTGAAAGTTCTCAGGTCAGTGAATGGCTTTTCCAATTCAACAAAATCAGAGAAGTAGTCATCAGTAGTAGCATTCCGTTGTATGTTCCATTTTTGAGGTTTTTGCGCAGCTTTCGGGAGGCTTGTCAGATTTGTGGGGGAAGTATGTGTTGATCTTTAGAGAAATTACGGAATTGGCAGGCTGTTGCACCATGTTACACCAAGTGGATTGTGCATAATTGAAATCGATCGAATGCCTTCAATTTCTTGGATGTGTTGCTCCTAAAAGGCGTTCTTGAATGAACTCCTCTTGCTGCCTCATGCTGCAGAGGATAAGCAAAAAATCAGCATGGCCGTTTGCAGCTGTCAATCATTTGTCATTTCATCACTTGGAGAAATTTCTTTCCGCAGGAGTTTTGCATGAGCATCATCCTGTGCATCGACTGCGAATTGGTCCGGGAAAAGTCAGCCAATCACTTTTGCATTGAGCTCCCGGGTACTTGGGAGCCTCATGAGGCCTGCCTGGGCTGCATTGAGATGCTGCTGGTGGCCGGAGAAACCATCGCTTTACAGTGCACTTCTCAGCTGAAACTCTGGGATTGTATAAATAGATATGTTGAAATAACATCGGTCAGGTAATAGATAATAATGTAAGTTGAAGAAAATATGTGTTTTTTCCAATATTTAAATGCGACTCCAGTAACGGCAATGGAATTAAATTTGAAACTATACACATCTGGATTCTAGTTTAACTACTTCTTTACTACACCTAGCTGCAACTGAAATCTATCAGCTCAATTTCCTGCAGCAAAAATCTATCAGCCAAATTTTCCTTGCAAAGGCATTTGGAAGGCCTTTGCTTAAGAGTTGGGGGGCCCCAGCTGCAGCCATCACCGTTCCCCTGGCATATCTTCCGTTGTGGATGAAGGTTCTCGTACTCTCAAAGGAGCTCATTGAGGTGGCAGCATCTACTGGTGTAGAAGCCTGGTGGTGTCAAACTCAGTTACAACAGAATTGATTTAAGGAAGATAAAGGGATGATACTGCTCCATTTCATAGGGTTTTAATATGCTTGTACTCCATTTAGTAGGGTTTTTATATGTGTTTACTCCATTGTATAGAGTTTGTATATGTGGTTACTCCATTTAATAGGGTTTTATATGTTTTTACATACTCCATATAAGAGGGTTTTTATAGCAGGAGACGACTAGGGATCATTATTGGCGCCTTATAGGAATCCCTTATTAGCCAGTCAGTATAATGAGATTGCAACAGAGTTTTTGCCTCTCCGTGACTGATCGAAGGAGCAACAAGCAGTTGGGCGAAGTTGATGATGCAAATGCTGTCGAAATATATATATATATATATACATATTTGACATTTAGGGACAATCATGATGTTGCAACGATATCAAACCTGAATTTCGGGGTTGATATCAGGGGGCGGCCTTTTTTGGATATATATGTTGATCAGCAAAAGTTGGTTGATGAGGCCACCAGATGGGGAAGGTTCCAAGAGATGGCCTGAGGCATGGGTCCCAAACGTCCAGATTTTTCAGGTGAAGTTTTCGTTTCACCTGGGCAATTGCCAGGGAATGGCACAGTGGGCCAAAGCTAGTTTGGTGGCCATTCAAAAGATGATCAAAGACGAGTTCCAAGCTGAAAACTGGATGGCTACCACAGAAGCATCAGGCTCGGCATCCGGAGATTCAGGGAGTTGACGGTACAATCACAGCCACCAAAGGAGCCACTAGGGGGAGGGTTTTTGCCATTGTTTGACCTTGATTCCAACAAGATGAGTTTTCGCTTCTGACAGGTTATATTTTGGGCCTCTCTTCCTACACCAGTTTTTCAGCAGAGGCGAAACTTACCGTTTCCCACCACTTCGTTTGCATTGGAAAATTTCAATGCTGACTTCAACACAACTTGGGAGGAGCCACGACTCTTAACACGCTTGAGGCAACAAATTGAAGCAGTCACTTGGCTGAAAAGATGTTGCAACGTGACTTGATGACCTTTGCCAATTCTGGGAGGTGGCTGAAAAATTCAGATTTTCAAGACCATAGATTGAATTGAGTCATGGTTTGGGTTCAGTTATAGTTATACCTATCAAAGTTAATAAGTCAACATGGAATTTTTGGGCCAAAAAAAACCACCAGATCCATTGGCAAGGCAACCTGTCGAGCAGTTGACCGAAAAAGTGCCTCGGCATTGGGGTGCAGGCTGGGATTTGTTGGTATGTCATGGATTTTTGTGATTTCATAGTGACCCGTCAGCCAGTGGAAGACCTGCAAATTTCTATGGGTGTTTATACTTTGATGTATTACGCAGTTGGTGAGTTTGCATGGAAAAAGTCTCAGTGTTGGTCAGTTTCAGGGTTCCAGTTCCAAGTGATTTGGCCTCTGGAGCTGCGGAGTGGACTCAATGGGGCAGTGTTTGGAGCCCCTGGGAGTTGAGGATGTCTCGATTCTCCAAGGGGGTCTTGAACTTGGAAACATGGGTCGACTCAGGTTGGGATTGAAGCACGCAGGCAGGCGCATGGTGCTTAGTGGCTTAGTGACTGGGATGGATATGGATGGATAGTAAAACCAGGGTCCCATGACATGGTGACTCAGTGTTTTGGCTGTTTTTTCCCCAAAAAAATCCAGCAAAACAGCAGATTGCTTCCGATGTACCGTAAGGCTGGGCCTTGCAGAGCAAGAGTATGATTTGTGAGCATTTTTTCCAGGAATGTTTTTGGGGACAATCCCCATGGCAGGATTGTCAAATTGTCCTTATGCATCCTCGAGGATGCCCTTAATGCATTTGGAGTTCTGATTCCTGGTCGCCTGTCGACCGGCTCGATGCTGGTGATCCCGTCAGTGTCGGAGCAGTAGAGAGAGACATGGTTGGTTTGCAGGTCTCAATGCTGGTGATGGTTGTGGCATCTAGCACCGGCACGAAGCAAAACGAAGCTGAGCTAGTCAAATGCTGTTGAAAGATACGGACGCTTGGAAATGGATGAGGACATTTGTGAGCATTGACATGGGACAAGAATTCTGCACAGCACCTTTGCTAGTTCCAGCTGTTTGAAAAGCATCATTTTTGATTCACGGATGTGTTGGCAGTGGCGCCACATGAGGGATGCAACAGAAGATGTGGAGATATGTGGAGGTTTGGCAACTTACAGGGGTCTACTTGATGGGACCTTAACTGCCTTGACTTGGAAACATTGCCAGGTTTTGTGCCTCGCTGCCTGGCAAGTTGATTGCAAATGCTTGGAGGGTTTTTATGCTTCCACAACCAATGCAGAAGAGAGCGACATACAATCATTCAGAAAGGCACTGGTGAGGATATCCCTCGCAAACGCAGGTGTTTTTTTTCTCAGTCTGTGAGATGATTTGGAGCTATGCCCGCTAGAGAGAGAGAGTGAGGATATTCAATCACAAGTAAGACGAACTGTTGCTGCTTCGCTTGTGACAGACAAGCAACGCTGGATGCACAAGCTGCTTGTGCATCCATAATTGCCTGTTTGCGCGCTGAGAGTTGTGGACAACTTCTCCTGGTCGACGTCAACATCCACTCCGGGCCCGCGTGCTTTGTGAGAAAAGTCACTTCGCGCCCAACGCGCGCAGAGTGTCAAAGTTATACCGCCGCTTTCTTAATCAAGTGCTGACAGAAACATTCTAGGGCCTACACAGGTACAAATAAATAAAAAATAAACATGCAAAAAAGAAACAGTGGCGAAATCTTTTGGGTTGATTTGGTAGCAAAAATTATGTTTCTCTTCAGCAGGGAGGTCAGCCAAGAGCTTGGAGATGCAGTTGGTTCTTCCCACACCCGCCGTTTTCAGCATCAAGAGGGGGGAGCATGGGATGCTGACGGTTTGGGACTTGGGGAGGGAAATTGGGCCCTGCCTGATGTCAGATTTCAGGGTTTCAAGTTCGAACAAAAGACTTTCTATGCACTTTCAGCCCAGGGCTATGACGCAGGTGCAAAAAGGGGGGTTGGGTAGTTGAGTCCGAAATTTTGATATCCACATGTAGGTAGATAGATAGATAGATAGATAGATAGATAGGTATGAAGGCAGGGCGGGCCCAAAGTGAAAAACATAAGGATGCCTCAAAGCATTGAAGCAGACTGGGGGTATGGTAACTTTGCTTTTCAAATTGCCCCAAGTAAATATTCCTTGCTTGGACCAGGCTGGGGAGGAGGAAGAGGTGTTGTTTGACGCCGCTGCTGATGTCAAAGACGTCAATGGTCAGGGTCTTAAAGAGGATCATGTCAATTGAGTGATGTCTTCACAATACAGCACTGGCAAGATATTGAAAAAGAATGAAAAAGACGTAGTCCCGGTTTGATCCTTGCCAATCTCTCGCAGTTTTTTCGTTTGCTCAAGACTCAGCGGCCCCCGGTTCCCAAATGACGCAGACGGAGACGGAGAAAGCCGACTGTGGCAATGAAAAGGTGCAGGAGACTTCCGCCAAGGCTTATCACCCACCCTTCCCCAAACGGTGCGGGAAAAAGACTGGGATGAAATTTCTCGCTGCAGGCCAAGGGAACGCTGCAGCCCAGCATGAAGAAAGGGCAGTTTGATTTTCATAGCGCGACCCTGGCAGCACATCATGGAAAAGAGCAATGGAAATGAATTGCAATCTCCGGGCTGTAGCCATAGCCTTTGTTTGCAACACCGAAACTTCATGGTACTCAAACTGCCGGTACCTAGCCTACCAAGATCCGAGCCCTCTAAGTCCAAGACCATGAATGCCTCCCCTTGGAATTGCTGCATTACATGAACAATCATTGAACAATCCTTCACGGAAAAAAACACATATTGGATTTTTGAGGTGAAGTCTGTGCACTTCTAAGGTATGCGAGATGAACCGGGCACCATCTTTGACAATGAGCGGAGTGGATATAGAGGCTGGATGAGAATTGCAGCTGGTGCTGAATAAAAAGGCCATGCCAAGCATCTCATTGGTTAAAACATCCTGACCTAGTATTTTTTTTTATATCTTTTTAAGTTCTTAATGATGTGTTGAAAACTTTCAAATTTTGGCAGGCAGTGGATAACGATATCAAATCCGGGAATCTCAGCATTTTCTCGTTTGAAGCTCAATGGTGTCCATATGTCATATGTTTCAAGTTTGCCTCCACTACATCGCACCAGCATTCTTGCGACCTGAGACGAAAGATGTTCGGTCTCGCAGTGGGAGCTTTTTTGTCCGGTTTCCTCATTGCCATCCTTATGGGTACTGCCTATGGTTTCTTGGTTTGAGAGCAATTCTAGACATTTAATGGCTGTTTGAAATAACCAACACCTTTACCAGAGCCAATGAGCTCAGGATTTTATTTGGGCTATCTTGGTTTGGATGCCTACGTCTTGTGTCTTGCCGATGGATAGAATGGATTGTATAATGGGATAGCATTCCTGCCACGATCATGGAAGTGGAAATAAACTTCTTAGTAAAAGGATCCAATTTCTGCAAGAAAACCCCATGTTCCAATTCCATGATGGTTCCAAGAGTTGGAGTCAGATTGTCAAGATGTTCAATGATGAACATGTTGGAGAAATCTTGCCCCCATCTGGCCGCTTGCAGCTTGCAGGGCGGCGATTGGCAGCATCAGCCGACTCCCAGATGCTTGGATGAAGTTGACTTTGACCGCCGAAAGGACGTGGACCAAAGGTGGCATTTTTGAAACAGTTGAAATGATCACAAGCTACGGGCAAAGACAAACTTCCAGACTGCTTTGGCTTGCTTTTGATAGTTTTGACAATCCTCAGGAGATTTTCCTTCTTCCCTTCGGATGCATAAGCGATGCTGTGCCTATTTGCGGCTCACGTAGGCTCATACATTTCCACAATGGGGGGGGGGTTCTGTTTGTGGATATTCAAACAGAAGTGCTGGGAGCGTGTTTCAGTGAATCAGCGCTTGAAACCCTTTGCCACTTCGCAGGAAATCATATTTGATTATCGGGTGGCTCATTACCGCTGGAGCGCTCCTGGTCATGAGCCGCTTGCCTTGGAAATTTTCACAAAGGACGAGTGGTTATGTGATTTGCCAATGTCAGTGCCATAGATACAAGATGAATGTGTATGCTGCAAAGCTCTTTCCATCTTTTTCCCATGTCAGTTTGCATGACTTTGAGGTTTGCACCCTCTGCCAGATCCGTACTTTTGCCAAGGGCTGGATGGAAGTTTCTCAGGATGCATCCTTGTGAATTCTACGCCAATGGCGTTATGACTTTTGACCGTTCCCCTTCTTTTTGTGGAGCATCCAAGGCTACAACTATATGGTGCCGCCCTGCAATCCTGCAGCACATGATCAAAAGATATGGTACGTTGTGCCAGGCTTCTTCCTCAGCTTAGGCGCGGCCAAATGGATGATGTCTTTCCGCATGTCTTTGTTGCCCTGCAACATTCTATCCAAGAATTGTAATTTGCAATCAGCTGTTTAGAGTAAATATCTGCCCATGAACTTTTTCCCTAATGGAGCAGATACCCCCTTGTTGTAAGCATGTTTGGTATGACTAAGTGATCCCTTTTCAAAGGCTCCCTTTTTCACCCTGGGAGGCCTCAATCTCGAAGCTTAGCTAGAAATAGTTGGCAAGCAACAGTCAGGGATGGCTGGTTGGTGGTTGGTGGTTGCAGTCATCGCATGCGAGCGGCATGACTTGGAAACCACCTTTGAGGCGGGTGTAGCTGGTGAAGGCCTTGTCATTGAGCCAGCTCCTCAAGGGAGTTCTTGGATTTTTTTCCTGTTGTTGTTGTTGTTGTTGTTGTTGTTGTTCTCGGTTGTCAATGCTGAATGGCTAGATTCAAAAAAAAATCGGTTCCAACCTTTTGAAAAAACCCACCAGGTATTCACAGTTGGAATCCTTAGAGCGAAGGGGGCACCTGAAAGCAGTGCCTCGGCGACCTTTCCGACGGCGTTGGAGTGTTCCTTCGGCGGCTATCCGATGACTTACCGACTTACCATTTGTGGAAACTAAGGAGTTGACCATGGTTGGAACCGCAGGTCCTTTGGCAGTGTTGGTATGGATCCTTTGGGTTCTCATATGTGAAGGACCGTCCATGTGGTCTTTACAGTGATGCTTGAAAGGTGAGGAAGCAATTTATGCAACCTTTCCGCACACGTTGAGTAGATGCTTTTTATTGATGAAGTTATCAAGTTCATCCGATGGAATCATGAGTTTGTTCATTGTAAATTGTGGTCCCGTTGAGGTTCCTTGTTGGCCAGTTTGTTCGTTGGATGCTGCATGAACGGTAAGGCCAGAAAGGAAAGTTTGTGGGCAATAGACTTTGGTGTCCTCATCGTTCTCATCATTCTTATCCGCAGGTAGCATCAGACACTGTAGTATCAGATGCCATCAAATTGAATCAGAAAGGATCAGATTGGACTAGATAGCATCATATTAGCATAAGATATTGCATAGGCGGCATCAAAAGGATGCAGCAATTCAATACTCCCCTGTCATCCATCGATTTTCCTGCTGTATGCCTTAGATTGACGTGATGTAGCCTCCAAAGCTCCCAGAGACAGTTTGCCATATCCTTTTCAGTTAGGGCATTTGTTACCTTTAGGGTCGCAGTAGGAAGACGCAGAAAAAGAAAAGACATCGAAAAAACTCAGGGAGACCAAGATAATGTAAGAATATGTAAGGAAAACAAATCAATCTATATACTGAAAACTGAACATCAACAGATATGAACAACAAGTCCAAAAAATGAAGTGCATACAAAGAATACCCTCGCAGAAGAGGTCCTTCCAGGGATTCTCTGAAGAGTTTGAATCGGTGACATGCAAATCAATCCAAAGGATTCCAGTTTGGACACATCCAAACTCCGGGAGTTTTGTCGGGAAACGTGTCATTGAATCATCACATGAACCAACATGGATGCATACAAACCTCCCTTGTTTTTTGCCCATTCTGAAGCAGGCTTATTTGGGAACTTTTGATTGGACTCTCGAGTACAATCAGGTGATGTTGGTTGCTTTTGTTTTGGTACCTTGGCTAAAAATCTGGGATTTTCTGCTTCCTGAAATCAGATGCTGATGATCTATGAGTGCTAAGGTGTTGATAGAGATTCCGCTGACCGAGCTGCTTGGCTGATTCAATTTAATGTGAGCTTGAGAGCGGTTGAACCATGTTGACACATTTGAGGGTTTTCACCATCACAGCTTGTCATAGATGTCTATTTGGTTGAATCCAAGGTTCTTGGTCTACGAACCTCCGTTGAAAGAACGCCCCTCCTTTCGGGCACATATGAGAGCTTCATGGCAACTAGCACCTTGCTGTCAAGTCAAGTGTGAGCTATGAAGATTGAAGGAGATTCTTACTACAGATGGGGCATCTATTTTGCACCGACTAGGACATTTTACATATATTTGTTTGTCACCCCAATCGAATTTACTGCTCAGATTTCCAACGCTCTTGCTCTTTCTAATTCTTGGGCGTTGTCGATCCACCAATTGATCTCCAAATGATTTGGCGATATTCTGTATGCAAGCATATGTTAGCCAGCGGTGCCAGCATAAGCTGCACCTCCATTCAACAGTTCGACACTATGAGGTTCAGAGCAAGGCCTTTGTGGCAATCATTATGTTTGCCTTCGGGACGCACTTCATGGTAACTCAACTTCAGAGTCAATTTTGAGGAAACGGTGGGAGCATATGGAGCCAATAATCTTGTTGAGGGACCTTCACTCTTGTTCAGTTGGACAGACTTTTGTCAGGTGACAATTGCAACAACTGCCGCTCCGATGGTAAGATCACAGTGGGCAGGCGTCAAAGTATTGCAGCAACAGTCTCTTGCAGAACATGGTTCAATATTTTGTTGTTACAAGAGGAAGACTTGGTGTGTAATTGTATGTAATTGTAACGGTGTCCTCCTTTGCAGCCTTCGAACAGACTTCAGTTGTCTTTGCTGAGGTTGTGTGGCAGCTCGGATGGCAACATGAGTTGTGAAAAGTGATGGAATTTGGCAAGAAGGTTCACCAAGTGGCACAAATCGGCACCACCAAAAAATGGCCTTGGTGGTGCAACTCAGGAATGCTCAGCACATTCACTTTGTTGATGTCTGTCTGGTTTTTCAAGGCACACGACGTTTTTGGAGCACCTAGAACTCAACATACCCGAAAGTTACAGGAAGCCAACTGCAGACAGTGAGAAATCCAGACTTTTGACACCAAAATCTACCCCTGGCAGGTTTATTGTCTCCAAATCTCATGGAGGAAAATCTTTTATATTGCCTGCATTGCTTCGGTGATGCTGGATGCGGTCCCTAAGCTCAAAAGAATTGGTACTGCATTCATGTCACCATCACGTCGATGTGTCGCCAAGTCGCCTCCGATGAGGTTCCAGCATACCTGACGATTTTCAACGTCGTCCGCAATCAATACTTCTTCCTTGGGGAAGAAATTTTATCATCAATGCCCATGGCTGCTATCAAGCTCGTCTCTGGTCTACTGGTGATTGAGATGGCGGAACCTGGTTCAGAAGGCCAATGCTGGACAAGAAACACCTGAAACTCAATTTCCTTTGTGGAAGACGTGACAAGACTAGTCAGAAGTTTTAGCCAATTCCATCCTTTTAACATGAAATTGCAGGCCTTTGCACCGGATTGTTGGGCACTATCTACAATGCAAGTACTCCATTTGGAACAGCTATAAGCAATCAGTGTCTGGTCAGAATGGAATGTGTACCAAGATCTCCAGGAAAGACGTCGGGATCAAAGCTCATCAATTGCTTCAACTAAACACGATCATGAAAACCACCTGAAAACCTTAAAATATGGGTGGCTGTCATCTAAGGATTTTTGCTTTATTCACGCCCAATCTGTATGATGTGGCCAACTCCTTAGTTTTTAAAGTTCCATCGTCGCTTTTTGGGCCGATGGTGTTTTTCCATGAGGCCAATTATGTGGAAGACACGCCTGCCTTCCGCAAAACCGTGGCATGGTCTTATGCTGTGACATACGCAACAACGATGTCAGGCTTCTTTTTGATCCGCTTGTCCCTTGGATTTAGAGAGCCTCTATCAAATTGTGGGATTTATCATAATTTGAGATCGATTTGAGTTATATAGTTTTTTCTGATACGACTTTGCGGTGCATCAAGGATCCCATCTCAGAAAAAGGAGGCCTTGAGGAGGAAGAAGGTGCACCGTGAAACACGAAGATTTTTGGTGTTGGATGTTGAAGCCGGACAGGGATTTCAACATCCTCATGTACCCATGGGCAGGAGTGGGGTAGACGACGCTGCTATGGAGTGTTGGTATTGGCCACTTGTTTCTATATTACAGCTTTTTGGACATGTGCCAACACACAAGGATGGGTGATACAGTGATACTCTCGAAGCTGCCCCCTGAAAATCTGATGAGGTGATTCCCACCCTTTGCTTCACCTATGCAATTACAGCTGTGACCTCGGAGTTTTGGATCATTGGGGAACACCACCGTATTTCGATATATTTCGAGGATGCTGACTCTGCCGCCCTCACCGAGGTCCTGTTGATGGCAAACATTCCGGAAATGGCTTGTATGAAGATCATCGGGGGTCAGGGCTGTGTTTGAGTGAGGTCCTTGGGCAATGGATTCAGGGAGGAGCCCCAAAATGCTAAAGAGCAATCAGGAGTTTTTACACAATGGAAGAGCATGAAAAGAACTATTATTTTTGTTGGTGTGTCGAGAACGAAAGGTTTAGTTCATACACCCATCCAAATCCCATCCAAAAACGTTGTTTTAACATGTTTTAACCATGATATCAAGTCCGCTTGGCTACAAAATTCCGCAGCCCAACTGGATCTCTGATCAACTTGCCACGCCTTGGCTGCACAATTCTGAGGTTGAAAAAGGCCGCCAAACTTCAATCCATTCCTGCGGACTTGTGGGACAAGCCTCACAAGCATCTCTCTTGCAACCAAGACATCTTCAGATGGTTTCCCAAATAAAACAAAATTCTGCGTCAAGTGCTGATGATCATAGGCTGATGATCATGGGCTACTTCATTGCCAAAACACATCCCCTCCCAAAAAAGGTATTACAGGTTGCCCCCAAAAAATTGTCATGCTTGCAGTGCTTTGTCACCTTTGGGAAGCCACAGTTTTGCGCAACCTTTGGGGAACAACTCAAGCTAGCTCCACATGGCTGAAGCCAAGACGCAGCGCCCTACGAGTTACTTGAAGCATAAATCGAAGGTATTGTTGGCAGATGGGCCAAAACTCCTGGCTCCCGCCGTGTGAAGTTGACAATCCAAGGAGGATGCGCTCAAATTTTTGTAGCCGACGGTACTTTGACTTGATACACCAGATATGCCAAGCAGGCTTCAAGGATTTTCAAACGATGCCAGGAACTGCTTGTGCACTCGCCAAAGGCGAGGGTCAAAGATTCTGTTTGGAGCGAATTCGTTCAAATTATCCGGAGGAGGCCATGCAACGAAGTTGCTGCCAGAATCCAGAATGTGGTTTTGCGCCTAGGGGCACAGCATATGAAATCCGCATCTAGAAAGCCCATGTTGCTCGTGATGAGACAATGAGACATGGCAACTTTTGAGCGCTTCTGCAATGCTCCAATTTTTGTAAAAATGAATTGGATGCTGGAAGCACAGACTGCAAAGCAGAAAATAGACGCCGGGCGGGCTGACCAGGATGAGGATGACAATGACATATGACGGCATAAGATGACAAGGCTTTCCGCGTTTTGTGGATATCCCACCTGCTCCACTGCCGTCTGCCAGTTTTAAGGTCATGACGATCCGCAAATGAGCGAGGCGCTTCAAATTAAAGGGAATTTGCCAGCTGGACCTGCCTCAGGCAAACTGTACTGTACTTGTATCGTTTTGTACATATATTTACTTTTACGTATATAGATCTATATAGATCTAGATTTGTATTGCATGCATAAGCTATTTGGATATATATACTAATGATATAATATGATATATGTGTGTATGGCATATATTTGAATATCATTATCTACGTGAATTGCCAGTGCCACACGGATGTAGAACAAGTTAAGCAACTATGTCTATCTTTCTCATATGACGATATACACATATGGTGATATATGTATACAGATATGATACCATATGATGAACATGCATAGTTGTCCGTGTTTCGTTGCATTAAGATAGTGTCTATGTTCCCCTTGTTGGTGGCATGATATACAAACGTACTTCAATCTCCGTTCTGATTTTTGGGGATGCCTGGATGAATGTTTCAATCAGCAGGACGGATGCATGGATGGCGACAATTGTGACAATCAAATCCTTTTCGATGCAACAGAGGCTTGGGTCATTTTTTCTCACAGGTAAGCACACCTTGAGCGTGTCAACTCAGCTGGTGTTGGAAGGCAAACTCTGCAACGTCCCCCAGTGATGATACTGCAGAAGATGTCTTAGATGAGGCCGGAAGTGGTAGTAACAAATATGATAACATGATCCTTGATGATTTTGCATTTGCTAGGAAGCTAGGAGCAAAGCCAGGAAAGTCCATAAACCTTTTGCACATGAAACAAGGTATTTCAGGTTTCAAGAGTCATTTCATTGGGATATCTCAAGATTAAGGACAACCATGTGTACTGTAACCAAAATGCAACAAATATGTTTGACTTCATTAGCAATCCAATGGACTTTAAAGCCCCGAATTTTGAGACATGCCCGACTTGTTTTCTTTAGCTCATCAATTTCTTCAAGAACATCCTCAGAATGCTTGAAAAAATTGCACACACACGCCAAAAAACAGGATAGCAATGATGGTGTCCTAGGACCACCTGAAGGCAGGATTTTTTTTCAGAAACAGCCAGTTCTTTCCTGATGGTGTGGATCAAATTTCGACCGTGACCCTTCCAGGGATGCCGCTGCCTGTCTTGGGGTCCACCAGTTGGCCATTTAATGCGGGAAACCTTGGTAGATTCCCTTGGTAGAGGGAATCTCACATGAGCCACGGGAAAAAACACCTGGTTGGTTGGGTTACATAGGTGATTATACTACCTAATTATATAGGGATAATAATAAGATATACTAAAATACAATAAACTAACCATTATAAGGATCCCTACTAACCAACCAGTATAATAGAAAGTAAGAGTTTTTTTTTTCGTGGCTCACATCCAGATTGACGGCCCCTTGTCGGGCACCTCCATCTGGCACCAAAAGTCGCACCAAAGGCGCAGAATGCTGCTGACTTTGCTCGCAGCCAAACTAGCCATGAAGCTCAGATTTCGGTGGTTTTTGGAGGCAAACAGATCCAGATGTTTCCAAAATCTGTGTTGATTTTTTGGTATATTTTTGGAGTGTTCTTTTTGTGGGTAGATCTTTTGAAAAAAAATCAGACATTTTTCGGGGAGCTCAAAGATGAACCAAGGTAAAGGTGCATCTGGAAGCCCTGTACCTCCCTCTCTTCGGAGGTTAATGTTCTTACCTCATCGAAGTTGAGGGGTGAAATTACCGAATCACAACTGGCAGTTTGCATATATACAAATGTCCTTGGATATCCTTGGTGATTTCGATACCCGAAATGAAGGTGGCTAAGATGGCTTGGAGTCAGCATCTCAGTGATGAACCTGCGTGATCCTGTGGAATGAATGTGCAAAAAACGTCCTGAGGATTCGGGAGGGATGCTTAGGTTATACTATTATCTGGACTTTCATATACTTTTATGACATATTGTTCCTTTTTTTAAACCCCCTCCTTGACATTTCCAAGAAATAACGAATGGTATTTTCTAAAAATCGGAGGCACCTCATCATTGATCATTGACACAAAAATATGTGGTCAATTAACTTTGCTACCTTGTGATATTGGGAAAGTGATTTCATAGCCTTGCCTAGGTGGTTCGAGGGAAATGCCCTCGCGACTGGATCCAAGAACTCAAGCCACACAGAGTCGCTTGCCTTAGAAATCCACGGTGAAAAGCGTTTAAAAAACCATGGTGGAACCTTGAAACTGACAACAACAATTAGCACCAAAATGTACCAAAATGTTACAGCCAGTTTTGATGATGAAATGAGTCGGGTGTGTTTTTTTTTCTTCTTTGGGATGGCAGGATGAATTCAATCGCTTCTTGCAGGAGGCTGGTTGCTGGGTTGCTGGGTTGTTGAATTCAACTGCACGGTATACAGAAGAAGTGAACACTTGCTGTTTGAGATGTCTGGAAAATACACTGAAAATGGAATACGTGTCAATACCCGAAGGTTTCAAATTTTGGTTCAAATTATTTTACAGCCTGCTTGCATGCTTTTGAACTGATGCGGGCATCAGGCAGGGCATAGCTTTGCCAATCTTTTGCTTGTCTTGACTGTTCAGTGATGAATCTTTTGACAGCAGGTGCTCTTAGTGCAGGAAGATATCAAAGCTGGTAGAAGAATCATCCAAAAAAGTTGGCTTGCATATGATGCATGTGGAGCTAGTGTATGCATATGGTGGCTAGTGTTGTCCTTTACCACAATTGAAGGATCTCTCTTGAACCTGAGCGATCCAGGTGCCCTCGTTTCGGTGATTTTGTGGCTTGCACATGTAGCGGCTGAAGATGTGATTACCCTGACGTCAGCGACCCTTGACAAACGACTATAACCTCAACATCAAAAAACCGCTTTGGAGCCATGGAAAAGGGTCGAGTTTTTTCCCACAGAAATCATCAGAAGCTATTTTGGGATCAGACTTCCTGAAGAAAATCTAACAATTCTACAGCAGTTGTGTTTTTTGTGTCATGTTTACTTGAAGGATCACGCCAATCACTCAATCAATCACTCAGAACCTTTTCCAAAATGTCCCCAGGAATTTTGATCAGCATCTCCAGGACTTGTGAAGCCTGGGGACCACGTCACAGTTTGATGCTTTGTTTTTTTTCTCTTTAGTTTTAACCGTTTTAACCACTTCGAAAAAAATGTGATTTAAGTCAGTTGTTGGTTTGGTTTCACCCTGTGAGTTTTCCCTTGGAAAAAGTGTGTGTTTTTTTTCGACGGACGGTCCCGAGTCCCAGGACACGAAATTTGTACTAGCAGAGTTCTATGCCCCTTGGTGTGGACATTGCATCTTGGCGTTTGAAATCATGGATGATTAGAAAAAATCACATGCCGATTTGATGGGATTTGATGTGTAAAAACGAGTCTTCTGAGGCAAAAAGCTGGCACCTGAATTCGCCGCTTGGCAAATATGAAAGATTATGAAAGGGGGGTAGTAAGCATCCATTGTCCATGAGACCATGGGATCCGTTGTTTGATTTTGTTTTTGTTGACTGCTTAGCCCAAGTGGCTGCTTGCGAGATCCATCATCAATCCTGGTGCTGGTCGGTGTTTGTTTTTTGGGGTGCTCCACAGTGTAGATGGTTTAAATGTATTCTTCCTTTGATCGATCAAGGTTATATAAGGTATACGGCATATATTTTATAAATATCTCTCCCTCTCTCTATTTGATTGTCAATTGTGGTGTGCCAATCTTAGGAGAAAGCAGCAGCAGCCTTGAAGAATGAAGGAGTCTCCTTGGCCAAAGTGGATGCCACGGAGGAGAAAGATTTAGCAAAGAAATTTGAGGTCAAGGGGTACCTTGGGCAGAAACCTATGGTGTTTTTGTGCTGATTTGTTGGTTGCGGGTGCCTAGTTTGGGGTGAATGTTTGTCGCGATTTTTGTTGCAGGTTTCCAACCTTGATCTGGTTTGAGAGCCAAAAGAGAGGCGAATACACCGGTGGTCGGACGACTCAAACAATTGTTGATTGGGTGAGATCCATGTACCTTGAATGGGAAATACGGCGGAATTGCTGGGAATCCGTGGGAAGATGCCATCCATAAGTCTTCTATTTTTTTTATAGTCGATAGATGACTTATCAGCATAAATTTATTGACCATGTAGCGTTTTTTTTTGGATATGTTGTGTATTACTGTATATTGTGGAAGTGTTTTCCTCAATCCATTCGATGCAGACGTCTGTAAAAGATTGCCTGTGGCAGTCTTGTCTCATGTCTTTGTTGTGACAGACATCTCCTAAGGACAGGGCCTGCTGTCAGAGAAACCAGCAGCCCTGATCCGGCTGGGCCTGATAAGCCGCAGATGATTTTGAAAGTTGCTTGGTAGAGATTTGGATGTTGTTGTTTCGAAAGTCATGGGATGTTTCAAAAGGTATGGAGTCGCTCATGTTGATTTGTGGGGAAGGCCTCTCGCCAAAGAAACCGACTGCTTTTGGCTTTTGCTAAGGATAGCGTCCTTCAAGCTGTTTACGAACAGGTTGCCAAAGACAACCGCAGGACCAGATAGGGCCATCGAACAAAAAAGCTGCTCTTGTAGACAAAGCTGTGCTTTATCACGTCAATCATTTTTTGTCGCTTTGTGTGAAAGACATTTGGAGGAAAGCTACGTTTTATTTCCAGAAAACTGATGGCCCGGCCATCGTTCTCCTGACACATTCCGGGGAAGAGACAACCAAATTCTCAGGCAGCATGGACAATGCTAGCTTGAGCAATTTTCTGTCTGACAATGCCATGCCACTTTTCGGTGAGCTGAACGGAGACACGTTTGACCGCTACCTACAGGAGGGCAAAGGTTTAGTATGGAGCCTCTTCCCCACAGCTGACTTGACTGTAGAGGGGGTTCAGAAGGCAAATAGGCCCATGATGACTGAAGTTGCCAAGAAGATTCGCGGGAAATACTTTGTTACCTATACCGACACCGACAAGTTTAAAGATGCAATCGACAGCATGTTGGGAGTCACCACATTTCCAGCAGTTGCAGTCCAGAAGAAGGCAGGAGACAAAAAGAAGTATGTCTACACTGGAGAGATGTCAGCAGAGAAGATCTCTGGCTTCATTGCAGAATCACGGTGACCAAAACCAGCATGATTTGCTTTCTTTTGGTGACAGCGTGAGGCTGAAAAATTTGTTTCTGTGTACAGAGAATTCTGATCTTCAAGTTTTTCCAAATTTGTTTCTTTTTACCAAGTTGCTCGATGTCATTTGAGAGTGCACCCTGGCATCAGTCAATGCTTAGATGGCCATCAAAGCTAAGTTTTTGTTATTCGATAGCATCTCAATGCTTAGGATCCCTTTAAAATCAACAGTTTTCAACAGAAAAATAGTTTCACGGGACTGGAGCACAAAAAAAAAACACCACGATTTGCTGAAAGAATTCGCGGAACTTCCAGTGATTTGGTCACCAAGGATGTGGATGCTGACAAGATCCAACCAACCTTTAAGTCACAGCCTGAACCTACGGGCGTGGAGGACGTGAAGGTGATAGTTGCCTCAACCCTGCAAAAGGACCGATGATGGACCGGTTGAGATCGGACAAGAATAAGTTATAGGATATCTATGGATATCTATCCAGGTCCGTAGGTGCTGTAGAAGGTTGTAAGATTTGAATTTTCAGCTTCATCAAACTGGGGTAGTTCTATTCCCACGATCGTGTAAATATTTGGTCCGGTGAAGATTTGGTTCCAGCTTTTTTTTTTGGGTGCATCGAACATCATGCTGGGTATTTTCAGTTCAGATTCTTTTTTGGATCCTTCAAAGTACTCCGAAGAAGCGAGAAGTCAAACCTTGCAGGAGGTTTTCACGCCTAACCGCGACGTTTTGCTGGAAGTTTACGCGCCCTGGTGTGGACATTGCAAAAAATTAGATCCTGAATACATAAAGCTCGCCAAGAAGGTCAAAAAGGAAGAGCTAGGCCCGGTGCCAACTTGTTTCACTTTTTTATGTTGTGGCTTCCACTTGCCTTCTTTCTAAAATGGAATCCGTTTGAAACTGGCACGGATCAGGTGATTTAATAACCATTGCCAAAATGGATGGCACGGCAAATGACAGCCCAGTTGATGCACTTGATTCTCGGCACGCAAATGACTACGCAAATGCACCGTAGTGGCTGTGTTGAGGAAGCTTCAACCCATGGGCCGTTTTGCAAGCCACACTGTTGAGGACTGGACGTCTTTCCCTACCATTTTCTTCGTCAAGGCTGGAGGCAATGCTACAGTTTATGATGGAGAAAGAACAGCAAAAGGCTTGTGGAGCCCTACTGGCACAGAGGGGTAGGGCACTACAGAAACGGTTGACATAGTTATTTGCAATAGATAACAATCAGCAATATCAATCAATAATATTCAATAATGACATGCACTGATAGTTTTGATAATGAAATGATATCAGATACAGAACTGTTTGCAATGCCAGTCTTCCAACCACTCTGTTGGAAGCTGAGGAAATATATTCGAAAACATGCAACCAAAGCACAAGAGATTCGCGAGAGGTTAGATCGACGGAAGGTGGGGAACCCATCAGGATTTCTTGTGCCATGTGCTACTTCATGGATGGTCATTCATTGCTAACATCACTGTTTTGTGATGTGAAAATTTTGCCCAGGGCTCTAAGAAAGGTGAGTAGCTCAGTTGATACAACATTGGACATTGAGCCAGCTGAGCTTCCTTCAATCATGCCCTCCTTTCAGGCGAAGAGCTTTAACACTCCTGTTGGGAGGCCTTCAAAAAGGCGTGCAATGATTTTCTTTGAACTGGGTGCACTGCCGAAATTTAACATAGATACCAAGACTGTAAAAATGATGGTTTGGAAAATGGATCTACTTTTAAATATGTGATATCTATGTTGAAATTCGGGGTGGTAATCGTTTGATCCTTTTGGAAATAGTGCCTGGCCAAGCAGCAATGATTTTCTTCACACAGGTGGACGCTTCTGATTGCAGACCGCCGAGTTCAACCAGCACGTTCTTGCCAAATCCGTAAAAAAAAAGTGAGTTTCTTTGCTGGTGCTGAGGTGCTGCCTAGCACAGAAGATCGCGAAAAGATGGTGTTTGGTTTGATGATTTTATTTATTGTTTCTATATGTTGTATACCATAAGGCCCATACCATAAGGCCCAAACCCTCATTTCCCGCGAAATCTTGTGACCACCTTTTTTTTGAAGCACAGGCGCAGCAGTCCACTTCACAGGACGCCAAGTTGCGCCCGGAGCTTGGAGGAATGGATAAAAAACATGGCTGGGAGCTGTGCCCAACATGTTCCATTGCAACGTTGCCATGATTCCCCCGGTTGACCCCGTTTTTTTGTTAAGGCAAAATCATTCGCTTAGATGTGGCACGGTGCTTCTCAGAGGCAACGGTTGGACGAAAAGGTCATCTTTTCAACAATTTATTTTAGCAAAAACCAATTCCAAAATGGTATGCTGTGATTAATGCTTCTTCTTAAAAAACAATGCCTCCATCAAGGGCCATCAATCAATGAATTCCTTAACTTGAGGTCGTGATCCGCATTCCTTAAATTAAACCATCTATTACATCTATTCCAATATGGTGAGATATCTTGTAGCACTTATACTGTTGATGGTTCAGAAATCGCCGAACCTATTGATAATGTAGTTTAGTTATGTTTAGTTTATCCCATTATTTACAAGGTTTTTAGCACCATCCCAGGTGGTTGTTGGAATGGGATTTCCACCGTAGGCTTGGCAAATCTTGATGCAATTTTGGGAGGTACCCCGCCTTAGATGTGGCGCTGCCAGAGTGGCCTTACGGCAATTGCTGGAAGTGCACTTGCGAAGGCCGGCGAACCCGTCGAGGGCGTTGAGGGACGCCTGGGAGAGGTCAAGGAAATCAGAGGATTTTTTTCTGAAAAGATTGGAAGATTACTAGTGGCAACAGAAAAAAATCAAATTAAATCAGGATATCTCAGGATGAAAGAGCCTAGATTGCCCCGTGACACATGTTTTGTATGTGTTTTTTCTTCAGGTGCGAGTCACGAGGTCGGCAACAAGGTTACTGTGGCCACCTTAGAATTGCAAATGTTCAACGATCTCATTTGTTAGGTTTGGGTCGGTAAGGAAAAGGAGGTTAACATGCCAGATCTGTTCATTGATCATTGTTTTATTTTTCAATTGCCATTTTGGCTAAAGATTCAATTTGTNTTGCATTCATCTCTGATCATTGAAGCGGAACTGCAGGTTTGTGCACCCAGGGGTTCGGTGTAGTGGAATCTCAGTGGTCGATCGACGGTCGAGAAAGTTGCTAGCAACAAGAGCTGGATCCAACACGCATCCTGCATTGTGAGCATGCACCAGGAGGATCCAAATGCTTGGTTTGGACATCGTTTCTGCAAACAAGCGGGTTATATGTTGTTTGTTGATATAGCTCTCGTTTGTTTTTGAGCAATGCAAGAAGGATCTTATATAGCCATGAGGCCTTTCTAGACTGCTGACATAGGTGCTTGATTGCAGCATGCTTTGTTTCACTGCATGCCTCAGTGATGGAATTTCACTTGACCAAAACGGATCAACATGGTGCCACCAGCTTGCTCGCATGACCGTGCGCGTGAGAGCTTGGTTGCGCCCGCAAAATTTTGCAAGACATCATGCTTTTGGCATGACCCACCACATCCCACCCGCGCTTTATGTATTGGAAACACAAAACACACCTATGATTCCTACATGATTTTTTGTTTTCATTCCACTCTTCGAGATATAGACTGTGTGAGGTGAGGGCTTCCCATAGGAAAAGACGATGGGGCACCAATTCAGCCATCAATTTTAGGAAATGTTGTTTCCATGCAGCACATGTGTTTTAAACTTAAGATGTGAAGGGACATGTTTCACAACTTCGCGGCCTTCGTCGCTCCCTTTTTGGTGCAAGAACCGTGGCAATGGTTTTGGAGTTGAAATGAAATTCCCACAGCCCATGTCCAAACCGTGGCAGGGTCATGCACATATCAGCATAAAAAAAAAGGTTGCTATATTTAGAGCACAAATATTCACAACATGTTTGGACATGAGAGTTTTGGAATGTGAAAACTTACATGGAGCGCCTCAAAACATTTTATGCCATCGGCCATCGGCAATCTTTTTGAAACAAAATGGGATAACCATACATTATAGGATTTTACAATACGTACCTTTGTCAACTTTACCTCCCTTCGCAACTGCGGCGATCCATGCATGGGCTGGCAGCGGCCTTTTTTTTCAATAAATGCCATATGCATATTGTCAAATTCACTCTCGCGTATCTCAAGCTCGGTTTGACCCTTTTTCTTGAAGTTTCCTTCGCGATTTCACAGCCATGGTACGTAGCGTGGTGAACACTGCCTGGAAGTCAGTTCGTCCTGGCAAGATTCCGTCGGGCCGTGCTGACGTAGACACTTCTTCAAAGTGTTAGAAGGTTTCAAAACTTTGTGGTACATAGTATGCAATTTACAATTTTCTTCGTCTTATTGGTGTGGTCTTGCTCATATGCATTAAAGATGGATGGATATAGCTTCAAATCAAGGTCAACATCCCACGAATTAAGTGTGGAATTTTCCCTGAAGATCTCCACAACATGGCCAAGTCTACAAGATGATTCTTGATATTCGACGTAATTATGATCCTAGAGTATATCGTTCCTTCAGTCTGCAGGTCAAAGACTCATATGTAGTAATTTAGTGATCGTTTTTAGTTAGACCAGGCCCAAAAACTCCCTGCCCCAGGAAAACTTGGCTCAGAAGATCAAAGCCAACTTGCCGCTTGAGGTGGTCAATGTCATTAGCAAACCCGGAGTGGAAGGGTGGGGCGCTGATTGTGTTGACCAACCCTTTGGCTACACCTTCATGTCATGACTTGGGAAAGAACTCGATTTGGCTGCACCCCATGGTAGAAGACTCACCGTCCAAGGTTCTGGCTGGAACCAAAAATGTTTTTTTGAAGTTTCAACTACCCCATTTGTTTAACTCTTCATATTGAACCATGTTTGTAAGATCATCCCGGCAAAGGGGGATGAGTAGAACCTTCTGAAATCCAACGTAGACACCCCAAAAAAATTGGCAATGGAAATGTGAAGCTATTTTCAAACCATGATGTGGTGCCCATGACCCAATGTAACTCACATAAGGCAAATCAATATAAAATTGAAATAGGTTTGTTGTGGTGACCCTGATAGGTGCCATCTTGCTACTATCTCTGCGATGTGTTTTTGTATTTGGATTCCCTACTCCAACACAAGCTGTTCCGCCCAGATGAGAAAAAGCAAGAAACCCGTGTTACCCTTGCTGGTGAGGAAGCTGTCAAGGCTAAGCGATGCCTAGGCAGTTTAAGGAATCTTTGGAGGAATTCAAGATTTGCTTCCCATTGCCAGCAAGTACAAGATATGAAGGATCTACTTTGCGCCTCCCCCATCCAAACCGGATGAGGATCTTGAACCTGGAGCTGATGCTGAAGCGGCCAGCGCTTCATTTCAAGGGTCTGATTCTTGGGAAGCTTCTGGTGATGAGGGTGAAAGGATTGGTGATGAGGGTGGGGAGAGTGGTGATGAGGGTGCGGGAAGTGGTGATGAGGGTGAGGAGATTGGTGATGAAATTGATGGGGTTCCAATTGAAGATTTCCCTCATGCTCATGCCGTTGAAGAAGAACAAAAGGCTTCTGATTCTGATAGAGATTCCCTGACAGCACCAACCATGCAATTGGGTGAGCACACCTCCGATGAAGAAACTAGTGAAGACCCAAAGGGATAGCCAAGTGAAAGGCCGTTGGATGGGTAACTTCTACCGGGACTATGGGAAATGGGGCAAAAGTGAGAAGTCTTACAAAGATGATATGGTCCCCAAATCGGTGATGGACAATGACATGGTTGCGCTCTTGAAAGATATCGAGAACTCCTTTACCACGTGTGGCACAATCAAGTTCCTAGTTTGAAAAATCTTGTATTGTATGTTTATAGACTTTTGTTTTCCTACCTTTTTGAAGGTCAACGTGAATGTGGTCCCAAAACAAAAAATCAAACAACTCCAAACTAAGGCATCCATGCTTCGACGACTACGTGAACCATTGCCATGATGCTCTTACAACGCATGGTCCCTATGTTCTGCAGACTTTGTGTAGCCAACAACACTTCCGTGATTGGCTCCGCACTGAAAAAGCTCAGGACTAAAAAAAACTGGGAGTTAGTTCTTATCTTTCGAAGGTATAATTCTTCAGCCTTAATTGTTCAGTAGCTATAGGATGCCCTCTGCAGCTTCCAACCCATTGCCAACCGCTCTATTGCCCATTCCAGGACATGCCTGGGAATGAAGTTTCAAGCAAGCGATCTGCCGAGGCAGGGCCTGGTCAGGGAGCAGATGAGCTCACAGAATCTTTCTTTTCCTAGGGTTTGAAAAAAGGAACGGATCAAAATACAAAGGTTGTTGGAAGTCTTTTTTTGCATTGATTGCAAACATTGGCTTGGCAACATCCGCCAGGCTTCCCAGAACACTGGCTTTGCTGATGCTCTTGGCTTTATGAAACTTGGTGCTGCTTTGGAGTTGGAAGATGGTGATGGGGATGGTAGTTCCCACACTGTAACCCCCGCTTGCAAAAAGCCCCGCCTTGCTGATGAAATTGCAGCCGGCTTGATCATCACACCACCTCCAACGTTGACTGAAAGACAATCAGTGTCTTGTTTGTTTTTTTACTGGAGATTTGGATTGGTGTCTGCAATACAACATCTTGAGGGTTCTCAAATGTATCTAAAAATCATATAAAGGTATTTGGGGGCATCTCAAGATCATTCCTATAGTTTAAAAGTCCACCCAGTGGCCACCACTTCAAAATAATTAGCTTCATTGCTTTCACCATCTTGGGCTACCTTTAGGCACCAACAGAAACTCACCAGTGTCTCAATTGCAAATTGCATAGACAGGTACGTCACAGTGATCAGCCCTGCTCATAATACCGAGATGGTCCCACTATATAAAGATATGATTGAATGTCTTTTGTTTATGTAAGTAATGAGGCCCATCAAGTGATGAATCATCCCTTCATTTGTGGATTTGGAGATTTCTACAACGGGTAAACTTAGGGTTCTATTTTGTCGACCGGGTCTAACAGTTCTGGCTAGGGTCCAAATCTGAGCCTTCGTCATACCAGGCAAAGGCAATCAAGGGCAAGAAAAGACAACAGGATGTTGCTTCGAAAGGTCCCAGGGCTGGTGGTGAAGGGCCTTTGAATAAGACAAGAACCTTCAAGTCCTATGATTTGCGAGATCTTCCGGAGGAAGCTTTACCACTTGCAGATCAAGAGTATAAAGGCAAGCATAACTATACTGTTTGGATTGGTGAAGGAGCCACTTGATTGAAGTTGGTTCCAGGTATAGTTGCACTGTTCCTATAGATTGTCACCCAACACAGTTGCTGGTCAATATCAAAACCGGGTAAATAGGATTACCTCAGTGATACAAGAATGGTTGTCCACCCCTGGGTTGTCTTTTTGAAAATGAATGTCATACCCTGAGCAAACTTCCAGAATGAACTTATGTAAGAGGAGGTTTTGCCGATGCCAAGGTTGATGCCACAAACAAAACTCCCCTTAAAGAAGTTGCCAAGCTGGCGTTTTTTTTACCAAAATAGATGCTACCACAAACAAAATATATAAGTGATACTATTAAAAAGTCTTATCAAGAGTTTCTTTTAAATGGATTTCCATCGAGTTTTTGGTTGAAAGATACCACTAGTTCCTCCCATAATTATGTGGTAAGTAGGTTTCCAAATGCCAAGCTAAGCTAGGTTTGGTTTTTGGAAAAAGGGAGTTTTCCAATTCACGGCCTTGAGGCACTGAAGTGCTTTGCAAAAACCAAGCATATGTCATCAAACGTCAAGTTCCTGGCACCCCCAAACCAACTGGGGCCCAAGTGACATGGAGCCGTCATGGTGGCCCAGTGAATGCCTGGAAGGAAGCTTTGGAAAGGGCGGGCGTAGTTTCCAACGAATAGACATGGTGTTTCCAATTCCAATCACGCTCATTAGTTCTGGTGGCAAACAGATACAAACTGAAAAATCAAACATATCACTTCTTGAATCATTCATTTGGAATATTGTTTGTATGTTTGTTTGTTTCTTTGTTTCATGCAAAGTGCAGAACGAGCGTGTCTCCTTTTGATCTGGAAAGGGTGGGCTTAGTTTCCAACGCGCTTAGTTCTGGTATCAAACAGATACAAAAAAATAACATCTCAATCCTTGAATCATTCGTGGTAAATATGCAATGTTGGAATGTTGTTTGTTTGTTTGTTTGTTTCTTTGTTTGTTTGTTTCATGCAAAGTACAGAACGAGCGTGCCTCATTTTGATTTGGGTTGCCACTGCATAGCACTAGCATGTTGAGTGGCATGGGTTTATATATAACCAGCATCTTAGATCCATTGGGATGGGCAGTCCATTCCAACCGGCCTGAAGCTGGCTTATATACATTAGATGTGTGATTCGGAAGCCTGTCGACATACGTTGAAGGAAAATACACATACTTGTTCTTTTGCAATGCAAGTCACCTCTTTCATTGCTTTTGGAATTGCGTTTGCATCTTTAAGAAAATCAACCCCTAAAAGCAAAGCACTTTGCCAAAGAACTTGCATGCGTTTCACCTGCGTGTCAATAAACACCATGTTTAAAAGAAGAGGTGTCGATCCACCGGCTCCAGGTACATCCAGCCTGGCCTCGAAGCTCCATTCTTTGTGGAGGACTGTGGCAGGACGGCTTAGGTTTAATGTGCCGGACGGCGAGAGGAAACATGTAAAAGATTTACAAGATATAACAGTATATTTGAGACCGACACATTCAGATTTAAAAGTATATACATATATAT